>JAODUD010000040.1:25904619-25922997 GCA_026784285.1 Stomatorhinus walkeri | reverse complement strand
GGGGGGGGGGGGGGGGGGGGGGATGAAAGGTTCTCATGATCTTCATGTGCTCCAGTAGGTTTGCCCAGCTCTGCTTTCCTCTGTCCTCCATGGACACGCATCCCCTTCTTCAGGCTGCCAGCCTCAGGGGGGTGTGAGGCTGTATTTACAGTCCCTCGTCTCGGGTATGTGTGTGTCGGGGGAGGGAGGGGGGAGCCCTGTGGCTCCTCACAAAGGGTCGGTTGTTCTTAAGTGTCGCGGAGTGGTGTGTGTCGAACACAAGATTGAATGTCCCAAAAGCATAAAGGAAGGCAAGGCGATGCCGAACGACAGGCAAAGGGGCCTTTTGACGGAGCCCAAACAGATGGATGGGAACGGGGGGCGGGGGCAGTCAGAGGTGGAGGCTGCCCCCACCCCTCATTTTCCACGGCCACACTCGATATGCCATCACATTATCTGATGTTTTAATTGAACTGGATGGTCTGGAATAGTGGCCCTGTTGTCTTCTCCACGAAAAAGCGAAAGAGAGCCTGCGAATGAAGGATCTACTCTGAACCTTTAGAATGAAAGGACTGGTGTGTCATTGGCCCAGAGCAGTGGCCGCTCAAGATAAGCCATGTTTCCCGTGATAAGAACCATTGTAATGACATGTCTCTACACGGGGGTCTCATAACGGACGGTAAGGAGACCCCTGCCTTTCCAAGGCCCCCGGCCTCACGGGGGCAAGATCAGCATCATTGTAGGGTACCATTCACATTCGCATGAACTACTTTATTTAGTGAATCCATGAACGTACAGCCATCATGGAACGGGAATATGATTATGAATCATTAATTAGTTTAGCAACGTTAACAAAACCACGGTAATTGTAAAAAGCAGCAGGGGTGCTGCTTGAGATTCTGGGCCCCATGAAAGCGTATCATATTGGGCCCCCGACCCAGAACAATCCAGTTATATTCCAGAATTTTAGGGCCCCTGTCACTCAGGGACCCCTGCATTCATCCTAACTGCCCCCCAACCTTTACAGTACACCCGATAAGCAGTGCTGTCCTTCAAGGAAGTGTTAACAATGCCAATTCTATTAAAGAAATGTGTATAATCCTGATATTCGCTATAAAATTTACATAAGCTAGATGTAAAATGTGGCATTTATTAATTCATAAACATTATTTTTTAATATGTTACATTGAATAACTTAATAGGCAAGTAAATGATAATGTATCTGACCATCGACATTCCATGGCCAGTTACCCAGCAGAGAGCCTGAGAGGCTCTGAAGCCCGTCTCAGGATGGGCAGGGCACAGGCCAGGGGTAGCCCTAATGGAGGGATGGATCCTGCAATAACTGTGGGAATTTGGGACTGGCACATGCTTGCATGCACAGACAACCAGAAAACACATACATTTAAAAGTGGCCTTCTGGTATATGTAGTGCTAGGTCCAGAACACAATTAATAAGGATGCATCTGAGATGAGGTTAGGGGTGACTACAGCCTCCCTCATCCCCACCCTATAGCCATGGACTGACTGACTTCCACCTGAGGGTGCACACTATAAATTTGAGCGTGCTAGGTACCCTGAGGCACCCGTGTAAGCTTCCGTCTGATTAAATGCCCTTAACTTTATATAATCCATTTAAGACATGTTGGTGTCAATTTCAATGAATGAGCAAAAAACATCCAGGCTCAGTAAGTCACTTAGAGGTCTTCTGTGCCTTTTGGCGTGAGGAAGTCAGACCACTTAACAAGCTATATAGGTCAGGAGGTAAATACACAGCACGTGTTATTTAGACATTTATGGTGATCCCAGAACCTCTGCTGAAATTCCCCAGAATGCATGCCTACTCCACTTAATCAATGCATTTGACATATGATTAATAGCACCTACCTAACTAATGCCAATGAATGTAAATGAGACAGCAAGCATGCTAAAGCATAAATCACTGGTTGATATATTTACCTGGGGTAATAATCAGACATAATTAGATGTCTGATTATTATTGCAGTAATTAAAATGAATTAGATATTTAGCATAGTGTTTCACTAGTGCTTTCAATAGTTGTTATCCTTTATGAATAACATTTCACAGAATACCAAACATACCATCTATCCATTCATCTTCCATCCATTTATCCAGTTATACATTGTAGCAGCACAATGCAGTTGGGCACCCCAGACAGGAGGCCAGTCAAATGCAGTGCAGGCCCACGGACACTCACACACACTTTGAGCTAATGCACATCCCACTAACTCTCCAGTTAGGATTGTCCTATTCCCTGCTTATTCAGAAACATTATTTTAACCTCACATATTTCCATGCCAGAAAAGACACTGCACATATTTGCCCACTGCACAACAGTGACTGTTACAGACCTCTGTTTTTACCTGGGTAATTACCCACATTATATTTTATTTTGATTGCTTCTTTAAAAAAAAAAAAGCCGCAAAACAAGCTCTTCAAAGCTTGACCTTTTGGAGCAATAAGACCCGCACTTTGGTGTTCTGGGGGCTCTCGGTCAACACGGCTGTCACCATGTGTCAGTTCCCAACTCTGCATCGCACTCATCCCATGTGTGTTTGTTTACTCAACAGAGGGACAGCGGATTAGAGCAGTCACATGACCTCTAACCTCAGAGAATCGCACCAGGCACAGTTCATCTGCAGGATTTGTGAACCCTTTGGGACTGATTAATGGCAGAGTATGTTACCTGCTGAGTGAGTGGCTTGTTTTCATGGTAGGTTGGACAGGCAGATGTTAAAACACAGGTTGCCTTTGTTTCACGGAACAATCTGGCAAGCCCCCATCAGACAACCTGGGAATTTGATTCTGCACTGTTTTGGCAGTGGTGCCGTTTGTACTTCCTGTGTGTGATATCATATGTGCCGCTATCTTTGCACCTGACCTCCTTTGAGAGGCTGTTACAAACATTGTTGACTTTCTGAAAGATTTTCTAGCAGATAATCTCAGATAAACTGTGGTCAGGTGGACTTCACAGAACTTTAAATAACAGCCTGTCTTTTGTCAGCGTTTTGTTTGATTCCAAGATTTGAAGTATAACAAAGTGTGGTCCATTTTTCAGCATTTCTGTTGTATCGGAAAGATATAGTGATAAAAGAGAGAACAGTGAGGACTAGTCAATCTTGACAGAGTTGGGGCAATGTTGTGATTTGCACAGGGATGTCCTCAGCGGGCTGTAAGTTGTCTGTCGGGGGAGGGGGATTGGCAGTGATAGAATATTGAAGTTCGACTTGTGTTTGCCCTAGAAGTCTGCCTTGTTGGGATTTTACTCTCCATTTCTCCAGGCCGGGCTGTAAGGGAGAGTAGGCAGGGAGCAGCCCCATGTCCTGTGAACTGTGCAGGGCAGAGGAAGCTGTCTGGGTGGACAGTTGCAGCAGTGTTGCTTTCCCACCAGAGACGGCTACTGGGAACACAAAGGCGGGACCCTTTCCATGGGTCAAGACGAGCATAACCAGTGGGGTGATGGATGCAGTGCAAGACGAGAAAGGATATAAGCAATTTGGGTGACGAAACGTCAAAGAAGTCAGTAATGACTTTATTCCTTGAAGCAAAAGAATGTAATCACAGCATGATATTATGTACAGCATGAATTAAATAAATTTTCATTTCAAATGCAAAAGGTTTATCTAATTTGAATAAATCTGATTTTAAAAATAGCTTTACAAAATATTTGCCAGCTGAAATGTATGCATTATATAAATTACTTAAAATGTTGACATAAAAATGAGCAATTAATTTGCAACTAGCAATATAATGAATTATATTCTCATTATTTCCTCTAAACCAAATTTTTTTTTAATACTAAGGAACTTAAAATTACTTAAATATTTGTTAAATTGCATTACCATGTACCCCTAGTCCAGGGGTCTCAAGCTCAGTCCTGGGGGGCTGGAGCCCTGTGTAGCTTAGTTCTTTCCCTGTTCCACCACAAATGATTCAGCTCAAGAGCTGTGTGGTAATTAGCACAACGAGTTGAATCAGGTGTGTTAAATGAGGGTGAACCAAAAACTGTGTAGGGCTCCGGCCCCCAGGACTGGAGCTTGAGACCCCTGCCCTAGTCAAACCTTACCATGTTGCTAAGGTTAACATGGGCCAAATATTTTATTGCCAGACCAGATAAGATGGGCAGTAACGTCATATACATAGCAGTCGTTTTCATGTAAGCCAGCAGAACATGCTACCTCTTAAAAACTAAAATCTGATGCTTATAGAGAATGCCTTTCATATATTTGCGTGTAATGGGAAAACGTATCTAGACTTTTATTACAGTCAAAGCCAACCATCAATAAATACATTCACCTGGTAAAATGGGTCTGGAAACATGAAAATAAAATGCTTTTTAGCACACTGAGAGTGTTGTGCAATGTCTTGAGCGAAAACACACTCCAGTTGCACAGTTTGGTCAGTCATACTTGAGCACATTACTCAATCCGTGTTTTTAGAAGACTAAGCAAACATTCCCCAAGCTGTTCTTATCCACCGTGCAAATTACCCTGCGCCCGTAGTTTCAGCCACACAGCGCTGCAGTGAGGTTAATTTCAACAGCAGTTCCCACTGACTCTGCCAATGCAGTCCAACACCTTGCAGACATTGGACAACCTACTTAGACAGTGGGAAAGTGAAGGAATTGCAGCAATAAATCTCTGCCCTCCACACTTTCACCCAGCTGTTGTCTTGTGGCAGCACAAGACAACCGTCTGCATACAGAAATTCTCTCTTTCTGTCTTAGAACAAGAAGAATGCTTTCCAGCAAGCACAATATCCACACAGTTCGGGCTTTCTGGCAGCTGGGAGGGAGAAGAAGAAGGCCACATCCTCAGAAGGACCAACAGCAACAGCTGCAGGACACCTATGGAGTAGGGGACCGAGGAATCTGAGCAAGCCGTGGTCTCCACCACTTCCACCAGCAATCCAGCCAGTGGAATGCCTTGCCTAGCCATAAAGGAAGATTATTCTAAGTGCAGCCATGTCTTCTATATGACCATCATTAGGCCACACACTGGATTCTGTCACCTAGGCCTGTGGGGGGTCACTGCTGTTACTGACCCATGGAACAGTGAGTTTGAAAGCAGATGGGGGAAGAAGACAAGGCATGGTTAACACCTCTCTCAGTTTTGGAGATGAACAGGGAAAAAGGGAGGGCAGAGAAGAATGTTGAAAGAATGACACCAATTACAAGGCAGGTCTTAATCCACAATGGAATAGCTAACTGAACACTCACAATAGCTTCTATTAGAATTACAGTTCTCATGTGGAACCTATTAATCATGTTTAGAATGCGAACAGATCTATCTTTCAGCTTCATTATTTGAATATACAATAACATATAGTAATATGTCACAAGAATATGAATAGAAGCTTATACTTGAATTATGTCACAATTGTTTTTAATTAATGGAAAGGGCCTTAAATAAAGAGGTTGTTTATTTATTTTTTTTTACTGGCAGATGGTGAATGTTTGATATCTTTGTCAGTGAACGAGATCTGTGGGGCAAAGTGCTGCTGTTTGGCCATTCCATTCAAATCCAGGAAATGAAAACTGAGGTTTGAACGTTAGCATTTGGTAACCAGCACCTAGCAACCAATTAACCAAGCTTCAGCCACTGTACATGTGAATGGAAAAGGCGGCTGTCTCAGATAATGTCTGTCAGCTGATGTGTGATCTCAAACAAGAATCTGTTTCGCATTTTTCATGACATTCAATCATACTAATAAGAGCTGAATCTCATTTACATGTAAAACGATTCCAGTCATTAGCCAAATGATCCTGCCATCAAAAGAAATGTATTTTTGAGGCTAAAGTCAGACTATCATTGACCCCTAATGGAGTCCTAATAAAATGGTAATGGATAGTGAAACAGCAAAGTAGCATGCCAGTCATATAATGAATATGGTGGATACAGCAGTAACATAATCAGTCCTAATCAGAAGTGGAAAGTTTGGGTTCAGAAAATACAAATCCAGATGAAGTTTTTGTTTCAACCAACAGGTTGCGCATAAAGAGTCACAGAGTACTCAGCTGGTTGAAACAAAATCTTGGTCTGGATTTTTACTTTCTGGACCTGAACTTTCCACCTCTGGATATTAGATGGAATATCTGAATATTGGTGCTTATAGCGACGACATGTAGCCTACTGGTACAGTGGAGTAGAAGAAACATAGAAGGCAAAGGTTCCTCGTAAATCTTTGGCACCTCAGGAAACACCTCAAATATGAATCTGAGCTTGACGTTCATTCATGAGACTGGGAGGGAAAACGCGAAAGGGCAAAGTATCTATTGACATAGTAAACTTTTCTAATATCCTTTGCTTTTTTTCAGTTTTAATGTTGGAGGTGTTATTAGATTAAAACCACAAGGAATGACAAGGGCTGCTATGGAGGAATCAGAATCATCTTCAAATGACACCTAGTTAGCAATTTCACACTGCGTTGCCAAAACAAACCCAATTAAACATATTTAAAGCTCAGTCTAAATTTCAACCCATTTTGACTTCATCGTTTGGTTATTATAGTAGGTCTATCATCAGGGGAAAAAAAAAAAAATTCACATACTGGAATGATTTTAAAAGTTTGGGTCCAAAGAACTACGAGTATAAAATATTGAAATAGACAAATGTAAATTTCATCATGTTATAGTGGGTTAGTAACGGGTTCCATTATAGGAGGGGGAAACAGTTTTCTGTTATTTTTTCTTATGATACAGCTTAATTTAAATTATCGTAGTGTCATAATCCGATACAAATAACATGCGCTATGCTGCAATATTACATTTCACAGTAAAGAAAGAAAGAAAGAAAGAAGGAAAGAAAATAGTCTACAATTCACATTGCACCGGGGCGATTGTAAGATGTAAGACCCTTAGGAGGTCTCAACCCCCGCCCAGTAGGGTTGCCGCTTTCAAAAGAGATGCACAGGACGCCACCCCGGTTAAATTGTTCCCAAACGGAGGGTGCTAGAAAATGTGTAAGAAAATATGGGACAAATCGCTAAATTGATTTAGAAAAAATATCTTTCATCGGAGCCGAGCCAAAAACATGGAGTCGCTAAAATGTTTAGACCCGCCTATGTGCTGGACTCTTTGTGCTGCGTATCCCTTTATAAATTGTGAATCTGTGTTGGTGACATTGCTAATTGTCTCTCATGACAACAAATAGCCGCTTTGAATTTTTAACTCTACTGCGCCCCCTATGGACGAATCTAGTATCAGCCCTCCGACAGGCAGAAAAATTTAGACCCGCGCTTCCCTTGCGCTTTTATTTTCATCGGGAAATATTTCTCTTTTAATATCAGCAAATTATTCAAATATCAGTTTATTTGTTGCACTGGCCTTTAGCAAAGCAGATAACCGGATATACCCATTTCAACTGTGCTAGAGAGATCTGTTTCGCCAGGCTACTCAACATCAGAAAAACCATTGTCTCATGTAATGTACAGTTTAAATACACTATAAAAATATAAAACAATCATCTTAAAAATATGCTAAGATTAGATGTATAAATGTTCTTCTCAAACGTCTGATTATTTTGGATACACTGCCATTTATAAATGTAACCTCAACTTATGGTAAATAAAATAAAATAACATAACGTACCATGACTTTAAATAGTTATGCACTTTTTAAAATACTGTCTGATCTTCCTTATGTATTTGCCTGCAGAACGACATAACACTTTCCCTTTTTTTACTCTGTGCGGTTAATGATGCTTTCCGTGGGGGAAGTTCTCAACCGAACATGATAGAGGAAACTCTGGATGTAGGGGATCATGTCAGCCCATAAGAGTCCCGCGAGCACCGATCCAGGATCAGGGTATCCGACCAACAAATCAATCTTAACTATGACCCTAAGTCAGCATTTTCTGTTATTATAGTGACATTTGCATATGAAATATGCTCGACAGTGGAGCGCGATGTCTTCGGATCAGTTAATGTAGTACAGGAATTACTTGCCTCGTTCGTGTAAAGAAAAAAAAACAAATTTTACTCGCAAAGCAGCGCTGGACTCTTCGACTCTAGGTGCGAAAGCATTAGGTCGTTTGGGATACTTGATCGAAGAAGCATATACGTAGCACGCGTTTCTTACGCAGGGGAACAAGCTGCAGTTCACGGGACTTTGCCGATGTCTGGGCGGTGCTTCTGAGCAGTAGGGGCGGGAGTCCTTCCCGACCAAATGTTAGGTTGATTTGCGATTGATCACAGTTGGAGCGGATGAGGCAGACGTGCCCTGATACTGTGCAGGCGTGCGGCGGGAGTGCAGCGCTGAGATTGATCGGGGTAGTACCGAGGCGAGCCGGGACGGGATCCTGCCAGCACCGGCCCAAACGGCGACTGCAAAATCATCTGCTGATTTTAAGCAGGCGGGAGACTTAAGTTCGTGGGACTTTTAAGCACCACTTTCGTCGACTTTGCGCCGTCTGAAGACTCGCGTACGTTTTTAATGCCGTTGTGTGTGCGGCTCGTCGGCAGCCCGGAGCGGAGCGGAGCAGAGGCCCGATTTCCCGGCACTGCCGCAAGTCCGCCTCGCTTTCTCCCGTGGAGTGTTTGACCCCCTAACTCCCGCGACCTGGATGGATGGGTATGGGGGAAGCAGGATTTTACGACCCCGGGGCTGATCGCCTCATTTACCAGCATCCACTTCTGTCTCTCCTGTTGCTAATTACTTTCTCGTCGAGGCTCCACATAGGTAACTTGCGGTTTTTTTAATGTGTGCTTTTATGTAATTTGGTTCCTTGTGATAACCGAACGAATTGCAAAGTCTTAAAACTTTCACCGGGGGGCCTGAAATTAATATCGGAGTTAAAGCAGAAATAACTGGTGTTAAATCGCCATGTGTCGATTACGATCAGAGGTTTCCTCACAATATATAAACTTTACTTTATTTTGCTGGTGGATTCATTTCGCAGTTACACGGAGCTATCTGCATAGTTCGGATCGTGTTTCATAGGACTGTCCACGCGTATGGGTCCTAAATATAAATAACACCAGTCCTCTTTAAATTAATTTGCCTTGTTGGACTCAAAGTAAGGAAACACCGGAATCAGTTGCTCAGATTATTTTTTAAATGTGAAGATGTTGCTGATTAGCGGATGTTTTTCTTTCCTTTGACTAATTGCTGTGTAAGTAATCATCCCCTAAAGATGCCATTTATCCTGACTAGTAAGCTTCCGTAAAACCATTAAACGTTCGCTTTACTTTTTGCGTTATTACTTAATTTGATGTAAGTTATGCCTTTGGGCTATGGATCGGTCTTTTGAATTATTTTTTAAATGAAAAATCGTATAAAATATGCATACTTTGTGTGATTCTTGGGCGTTTCTGAACAGCCGCGATGACATGTAACTATACTTAATAACGCGATCATTATCCGGTATCAGATGCTCTAGATTGTTTGTAGTGTCAAATGTCAGCATTTATACATTATGGATCGAAACGTTACTTTTTCGACGGCTTTATTTATTTTAAAAACCTGGCATATGGATTAAATCCCCGTATTGATTTTCCTGACGTGGAAGCGGAGTGGAAAGCGCTGCGTGGGGGTGTGACTGCGGAGGGACCTGGTGCCTGACAAAGCGTGGTGGCAGTTGTCACATCACTCGGATGTGTGATAGTTTGACCCTTTTGTGCCGTTTTATGCCATTATAGGGACCAGGTCCTCTCCCTTAATTTTAATTCATTCACGCGTATCGTACGTTTCGTGTTTGTCAGAGTGGGTCTTAATTTAATAAGACGTGGAGAATTTAGTGTTTTAGTTTTCGCGTCTCAGCTCCCGACTTAAGTGCAAAAATCGGCGGAAAGCGCATTGGCCGTAGAGCGCGAAGTTGGCCGGCGATACAGGGCGCGTTTGGGGCGGCAGGGCGCGTTTGGATGCAGTATTACGCGGTAATAAGGGCGCAGTTATTACCTGTGTTTATAGAACCACCGCACTTGCACAATCAATTCATTAATTCTCCGCTCATTGGTTAATTCTTCTTACTCTGTATAATAAAGGTTGGGAAACATCGAACAGAAATGGATTTTAAATTTTGGTGGTAAAAATTGAGCTGTATTAGGTTCAATCATTTATTTTTTTAAGTTTTTGGTTTAAGTAAAAATTGGGAAACGACAACAGAAGCCTTTAACTATGTATTAACGTTCTTAGCTTTATACAAGACTGAATATACTGTTGCCTTCAACTACACAGACATCTTTGTGTCATTGTGTGGCTGGGAAATTTGGCTAGTGTCATTTTATAAATGCATATCTGTGTAGTAATAGTAAGTTGAATCATTCTTAATGTATTTTTGACTTCAAGTGAGGATAAATGTTACACAAAAGATCTTGATACCTGTATTTCTAAATCAGAGTTTTATCATAAACGTGACTGGTCATGCACACATGTACAATTGTAATTTCAGTTGAATATGCTTGCATATTTGCTAAATATAACTTGTAAAACAAGGGCAACTACATAATTTTAAAAGCCAGTTATGCTGTTTTACAGTGAAAATTCGCAAGTTGCCTATTGCCTTGCAGTCATTGGTGACAAACCACCTGAGCAGCCTCTTTGGTCGCTGTTTGATTGTAATGGAGAGGAAAAGAGAAGAACTGAACTGAAATTTGCATTATTGTAAATTAAACTTTTGCGTTACACTCTTTATCTGACTAAGTAACAGCTGTGAGAAGGATAGTAAAATAGTTTTGCACCTCAGAGAGAGAGAGAGAGAGAAGCCTAGTGTTTCGGAAAAATAAAGATTTGCTTGCAGTTTGATTGTGTGGATTGACTTTGAGGGGAGAAGTCGCACATGCTTTAATCGGGTCTCCTGCCAGAGGGAATATCGCTGGAAAAGGAACCTTTAGGCACTTGCCTTCAGGTTTGGAGTTAATGTTAAAAGGCAGCATTCACCTAGCGATTTCATTCAGATACCAGTTGTGAATTATTTACCTGCAACTGCCTTTACGGTTGCATTTAAAAACTTCATTTTGGAAAGGTGAGAGGCCTGCTCTGGCTGAAAATCACCCCATTGAGCTGTCAGAATTCTCTCAGAGCTAAGACTGGGGTGTGTGTGTCTGTCTCTGTCTGTTGGGTGGGGGTGGGGGGGGGGGGCAGCTACCTAATTAAGTTAAGGATGCTTTGTTCCTTACATCTTTGCTTGTCCTGCTCCCTGTGATGGGGGTCCTATGTTGTAGTGTAAAAATTAAAGGCGGAAATCAAAGTTGTCCCTAATGTTTGCCATGCTGACTGTTAGTCTCTTCTGGTGAGAATGATAATATGCTGCCGGGAGGTAAACCTTGAGTTCCCTTGGCCGTGGCCTCTGCCGTATTTAAGTCTGACTGTCATAAAGCCTGGCATCTGTTGTCAAAGTGGTTTGCTATAAACTCTGGGAGAGAAAGCTGGGCTTAATTTTAGTACCTTGCACTTTGATTGAATGAGGTCATAGTTAACACCCGTCAATTGTTTTTGGATTCCAAATGAACTGATTTGGCACGACTATGAAGACTGCGACCATGTATTCAGTTTCCACTTTCGCTTGCTGCAAGGCCACATTCCTGACTGTGTGTTAAAAAAACACTCTTGGTAGTGACCCGAATGCATTGTGGCAGAAAGATTTGACAGAATACCGGATGAGGCTCTAGGGATTTAAACAAGGATTTCACCTGTTGTCTTCAGCTCCCTCTGTTGAGTTATAATTTGTGCTATTGAGGAATATAATTTAAGCATACGTTAACAATGTAAATATTCCTTAAGCACCCTGACTAGTAAAAGCTATTATGTATTTATCCATTTTTTCAGTAGGCTGAAGTGCGTTATAGATCTGATCATTTAAAAGCCAACATCAGTTTTTTTTTTTTTCTCATTTTGGATTGAAATGTTTGCATTTCAAGGCCACACGGCAATTTAACAGCACACTGACGAATTCTAAGAGCGGCTGTGATTGTGCCTTCCGCCATGTAGCGCCTTACCGTCTTAGAAATGGTGACACACTGCCCCCACCTGGTAGGAGCATCTGGTGGGCTCCTCTATAAAAATGGAGAAATCCTGCCTAAAGAGCTTGAGCGCCGTCGCGAAGCGCTCCGACGGTTGTACGGCAGTCTTCGTCACTGAGGAACTGCTGTCATTCTCGTGTTGCTGTTTTTCTGTTTCTGACTGTAGTGTTGCTCCTAATGCAGAACACAATTCCTCAGTCTAAGTTGGACTCCATTGTGGCTTTTTACAGCCAGCCTGGTATCCAGATTTGAGCCTCACTAGTGAACTGAGGACTTAAAGAATATATGGCCAGGCACTATAGTGTAGAAAGACCCTGATTTCTGTGACGATCATCATTTGGGGTGCTTTGTACACATGGCAACACCTGCACCCCATTTCTTCCTAATGTTTTGCCTCAGTCATAAAATTCATTCAGAATAATTCAATCTAATAGACATTTTTAAAAATGTGTGTAACAGTTTGGTTACTGGGATTAATGTACCCTTGATGGATTTTGAGAAATATGACTTTTGAAAATGAGTCTTCTGTTGTGAGATGACAGCCAGGGAGAGGAGGATCTCCTGCAGCCTGGCCCTGCTTTGCTCTCTGCCCACTCGTACATTTGAATGTCTCCCACAGGTTTCAGATGTTGCTCCTGATAGGAGTGCGAGCTCATTCCCTGTGAGTAGATCACACGGTATGGATGAGTGGGGTTTTGTGGGAAGTGCAACCTTTTATCCTGCGAGAAGCTCTGCTTTTATACCTTGATATTGATATTATCAGCAAGGGCTTAATTTTGATTGACAGTGTTGCCCAATAAGATAAAAGAATGATTTATAGTTATTGTCTCCCCCCCCCCCCCCCCAGAAGGCATAGCAATTTGTCGCTGCATGGCAGTGAATCGTATAGCAATGATAACCGAATGCCACCTTGGTGTGTTACTGTCAGCCTGTTTGCAGACCAGCATTGGCTTTCTCTTCTCATGTGCAGTTCAGTGAATAAGCTCTTAATGGTTTGGACTGGGTCAGTATCAAATCGACTACTTCTGTGTGAAACATTTATGGTGGACTGTGTTCTCTGAAGGGAATCTTCCTCTAGCTGAGATTAACCATCCATTGTGGCGACCTTTTAATTAAATATTTTTTTTAAATATATATTTTTACATACCTGCCATGTATTTTACAACAAGGTGATTACATTGTAGCATTCATTTTTAGCTTGTAAAACCTTCAAACAATATGTTATCTCCCAATGTATTTTTTTCCACTTTTTATTCAGCAAATACTTTTATGTAAAGCTACATACGTTTTATGGTACGGCAGGCGTCGTGCAGTGCCTGTGGCATTTGAGAGGTAAGAGCCTTACTCGGGTGTGCAATGCTGAAATTGGCCCTGCTGACCCTGGAATTTGAACCAGCAACCTTTCAGTCACAGGAACAGTGTCAACTCAGAGCCACACACTGTACTCTTTATACCTGTGCTATACCCAATGTTTTTGTCGTAGGTTTAATAAACACTTAGTGGCTTAGATGATCATTTCGCTATAATCATGTTTGCAGTCAGGATCTTATGCAAGCTGAATGTTTTTTGAAGGGCTCGTGTTGCTTTGCCAATACAATTCTCTTAAGTTTTTTGTATTGTTGGTATAAAATCTTGGCCTCTGGCATTTGATGTTTCTACAGTTTGTGCTTAAAGTCAGACTTCACTGAAGCAAGTAAACAATACAATCCTTCTTAGCAATGTATTCTTGCTACAGAAAATTTTCAAGCGATGCCTTTCAGCCGAGCCTAAAAAAGTGTATATTGTTTTGTTACATCTGCTCTGGAGGGTGGTAGTTATAGAATGGTGATACACGGGTCTCTGCGGGGTGGTAGTTAGAGAATGGTGATACACGGGTCTCTGCGGGGTGGTAGTAAGAGAATGGTGATACACGGGTCTCTGGAGGCGAATCTAAAACTGCTCTTCATTAGTACTAGCGGCAAGGTGCGTTCGTGGTACATTCTGCAATGAACAAAAAGAGCCCTTTTAGTTTTTAATTTGTCACTAATTCATTCTCATTTGTCCCAGATACTACGCGTATGTCCTTTCCATCTCATGAATGCCTATTTATTCACTGCTTTACACCCACAGTTGCTTTTCATTTCAGCCTGTGAACCCTTACAGCCTGGAGTCTCTAGATGTTATCTCAAGGCCTTGTTGAACTTAACTCTGAATTGCTGTCGAGATTCTCATCTCTTGTGGTCGGAGCTTCATTGCACTTGTGTAGCTTCTTATGGAGATTAGAGGCCATTTCTCACTTGTCTTTAGAACACCTTGAAAATATGAAAGCCTGGTGCTGTTATCAGCATCAAGACAGAGCAAGTCCAAATACTGCAACTAACTTTTGGCTCCCGACCTCCCTTTTAAACTACTGACAGATGTGTTTTGGCTTGGTGGAGCCCTGATGAGAATCTAGGCCAGTGAGGCAATGAGATTGACAGGAACGCGACTGGGAGTTGCAGTGATGAGTCTGTAATGGACTTTTTACACGGTATTAATGCATTGTCAGGAAAGGTAGTTGTAATGAAAAGAAACTTTTTCAAAAGTAATTTAAGGACAGGCTGTGATTCACTACCTCTTGAAAACACTATAAGATTTGTGTCTATTGGGCTGGCAAAGAGATCCATGTCTCCCAGGGGCAGGTGGATGCACTGGGGTGTTTATTCCTGCCCTCAGGACACAACAGGCTGGCCAGACAGAGCAAATAGGCCAGACGGCCATTTCGAGTCTAACAAAGAACTAATCGACAGGAAAACAATGAGCCAGGACGCGTTTGCGGTCTGTCTCTGTCTGTCTCAGGTCAAACTTGTACCCAGACTTCACCCTCTCCCAGAGCACACCTCCCCCCCCCGCCCACCATTGTTAGGGCTGTGACGTATAAACATTAGTTTTATGTTGCTAGTCAGTTGTACCCATGGCCTTGCAGAGTTAACGTCATGTGACCGTTGTGTCGTCCATGCAAGGTTAATGAAGGCGGTTAGCCACCATGGCACTGTGAAAGTAAGCTGGGTGTCCCCTCTTGTCTCCCACATTTCAGGAGAGAGCCAGGTCCACACCCTTCAGTGCCGCATCCAGAAGTGCACCACTGATTTCGTATCCCTCACCTCGCACTTAAACCCATCCCTGGATGGCTTCGACACAGAGTTCTGCAAGGCGCTGCGGGCATACTCGGCCTGCACCCAGCGCACCTCCAAGAGCTGCCGCGGCAACCTGGTCTTCCACTCGGCCATGCTGGGCATCAGTGACCTCATGAGCCAACGCAACTGCTCGCGGGACGGGCCCACCTCCTCCACCCACCCCGAGGCCCCCGTGGAGCCCTGCAACTACCACAGCCGGCACCATGGGCAGCAGGCGGGTGATCACTCCCGGCCCACCTACCTGTTCTGCGGCCTGTTCGGAGACCCCCACCTGCGGACGTTCAAGGACCACTTTCAGACCTGCAAGGTCGAGGGTGCTTGGCCGCTTATTGACAACAACTACTTATCCGTGCAAGTCACCAATGTTCCCGTGGTCCCCGGATCGAGTGCGACAGCTACCAACAAGGTCAGTCGCCTCTACCAACACAAGAATGGTGCACCTTTTCCATGAAAATGTATCCTTGTATTTCTCTGCTATTTTCATGGGTTTCATATTGTAGGGGTCGAGTGGTGGCTCTGAGGCTAGGTATCTGTGCCAGAAATTGGTGGGGTGCTGGTTCGAATTCCATGAATGGCAGGAGTTATCAAACTCCACCTTGAGCAAGGCCCTTAACCTGCAATTTTTTCATCCAGGGTATGACGTTCATCTACTTCCAACCCTGTAAGCAGGTCCTCCAACTCGCAGGGAAAATTTGGGGGTTGGTGGCAGGATTGACACTCCGGCCACCAGAAAAAACGCACACGGACTAGTGTGGTGCTGAAGTGTCCCCCGCTGCAGGGCTGCGCTTGGCTCTCGTCCTTCTCGTGTGTAGGTGTGGCCAATCGTTGTAATCTGTGTGTGCTCCTTTCCTCTGCCTAATATTATTACTTGGTTCAAAAAAGGCCAGCATCTTTTCCTTGTTTATCAATGTTCTTTGCTGTTGTTTCCTGCCCTCCGTGTAAGTTATCAGCTGCATCAGGCTCTCCTGTACAGCTCTCTAAGCTTATCGCCCTCACTGCCGCACTGGCCAGTGTTGCCGTGGTGAATGGGAACGGATGCATTGGTGCTTTTCCCACATACACTATAGCTCGTTTAGCAATTTGGTTTTAGTATTGTACTGGTACACGTAGTAGGTTTTTAATCAAACGTGGTGAGTGGTTGGCGAATGCTGCCAACAGTGAACTACAGGATCCCACTTAGGCAAGCTAGGTCAGTCTGGGGGTGGGATGGGGGGTTCTTTCATTAATAGGGTGCCTTTGGTTTCTGAGGACTTCTTGGTTTCTGCTCTGTGGTTGACAGGGAAAATTGCATACATCTGGGGGGTGTTTCACAAAGCAGGATTTCTCAGTTAGCTGGGTTAACTTAAGCTAGAAGTCATGATCCTTCAGTAAGAGTTTAAACAGCATTCCTATTGGACAATCCTGACTTCTAGCTTAAGTTAACCTAGCTATCCTGCTTCATGGAAAAGTTAAACTATCAAAATATTGTCGAGGTTGGAGTTATAAATCAGTCATCTTTAAATAGGGGGGCGTCATTCTCAGGTCTCTTAAAGGTATATCGTAGTCCATCTCCAGTAAGACCCTGGGAGAGCTGACCTACTGCAGTTGATCTCTGAAGATTATTTTATCACATGCTACAAGTTACAGAAATTATGGTTTGGGGTCTAATTTTAATGAGACTACGACTCGTTGAATGTTGTGCTTCTGAATGTTGGCTACACCCTGAAGCCAACATTCAAGTTAAGCCATTTTATTTGTTTGTATGATTTAGGCGGGTAGAACCCAACAAAGGTATGTGAGAGCAACAGACAGCTTCTGTTCATCTGAAAAACAGGTTGTGAAGCGCACTCAGGGCTCATACCTTTTCCTTTTCCACAAGAGTTTTTCTTTTTTGCATTTGGTTATGATACTTTTATCATTGGATTTGGAAAAGAAAACATGACCAGGAAGCTGAATATTTGCTTAATGTTTCCTCTATCAGATGGATCACTTTTTTTTTTTTTTTTTTTACGTCCGTGTTCCGTATTTAAGTGCCCTCCCCCTGGCTTTCCGATGAAGCGCGCATCCATCATGAAAAAGCAGCCATGCCAGGGATTAATGAAGGAGGCAGCTACTGGAAATGAGGAGCTGTGAAACGGCAATTTTCAATAGCATCTACCTTTCTTCCAGTGCCAAAACCTGTTTGGAGTTTATCGTTTGCCAGCTTCTCTGAGCGATACAGTGTGTATATTGTAGGATTCTGTACTGAAATTGGGAAAATAGAGGAGAGTTGTACCTTCTGGGTGCCGGTTAAGAAAAGCTAATCCTAGAGCTTTGTTTGTGATGTGCTTCCAGAGACCACAGGGAAATGGGATTATCTTAATTTGAACCTTCCTATTCTGGCAACCATCTGCCTTATGTCTTTTCACCATTTCAGACGTCACCTCCAGATACCAGAAAGCAGGTTCGAGGTACTTAAGAGGGCTATTATAGACATGATGTCAACAGAGTTGGCTTTTGGATCTGTGGGAATGAGGAAAACTATTGCATGTTTACACCACAAAGCTAAAAGCAGGGACTTAATTGTGGCTTAAGGGGTGAAAACTTGATAGTTGTGCATTACTGACTTCATGACCGCTTGGAAGCAGGTTTCTTTCGGGTAGAATCAGTTTGTGGAATCAGCGAAGTCGTCTTCCTTTGGTTTGGCTTGACTAGTAAAGTTCAGTAAACAAGCAATTATTTGGGTCCTTTTTTTTCCTCTGCTAGACTGAGCACTCTGTCCTTGTGTCCCACATGCTAAGCTTTGCCCTTTCGTGGGGATTTACGGGTGACTGTATCCCATACCATGCTTGTTTTCTGGCCTGTAAATTGTAGCCCTTCATTTGATAGAGAGAACTGCTCCCTTTTAAAAAATCTAATTAAAAAAACGTGGAAAGCGTGCATGGTTACTCCCCGCCCCACTGTCTCAGGTGATCATGAGGTGTTTCAGTGGCTCAGTTTCACCTTCGTGTTCTGCGGCTGTTTATCCGAACGCTGAAAGGGTTAAACCCAAGCTAAAGGCGCTCTGAGTGAAAACTCAAGAAGGTGACAGAAGCAGAATGGGGCGGGGAACATGCCTCTTCACGTCTCTCCTAATCAAGGAAGGTTTCGCAAATCTGCCTGGTACGGCTGCCCCTTTAGGGCTCGACGGGTTAGTGCCTGGCAGGAATATTCTTAGAAACGGGCGGATATGAGGAATTAGGCTCCCCTTGACATCTACTCGTTTTTCAATTTGTCTGGCACAGATGTACATGTGTATACAGATCGG
>JAODUD010000040.1:25876904-25904519 GCA_026784285.1 Stomatorhinus walkeri | reverse complement strand
AGCACACTTTACCCCCCCCCCGCCCTGAAATCTATCTTAAGTATACCCATACATTTCACATGGTAATCCTGCTTTATGGCAGCCTGAAGAAAAACCCTTTAATTGCATTCACTTTGACAAGAGCACGGCATTTTTTTCCGTAGCTGAAACGCGTAGTTTATACTCCTTGCTCTGTGTCACAGTGTGTTTGGTTAATGAGCTATGGAAGCCTTCCCATCCAGCTGACACGGTCCAGCACAGAACTACTGTAAATTGATGAGTCCATCAAAACAACCCAAAGAAAAATTAAAGTGGGACCCTTGACTTTGCAGTTTGAGGCCATGCTTCATAAAAAAATACACCACCTGACACAATGATGCATGTGGGCCATTTCGGAGATTTTTTTCTTCTTTTTTTTTCTACTTTCAGCATTTTTGCAAGTGGAACATCTCATAAGGTGAGAAGAGGGTAAAATGCTTCAGAGGTCTTCCCACCTGGTCCTGTTACATGCTTGATGTTGAAAAAGAAAGTCTCTCTTCCTTTCAATAGAAAGGCCGTTGTCAAAATCTGTGCCGCTTTCTCCCAACCATGCAAGAGTGTGGCATCAAATGATATGGGCTGCTGGTCCCCGGCTTGGCTTTTTGGAGAAATCAAATTTATTTGGAATGGATAACAAAAAATGTATATTCCTTGAGTGACACAGTTTTCATTTGCGCAGGTATGCATTTTATTAGATGAAATCGAGTTTAAAGTATTTTACTCAAGGGTTCAAACTGCTGCAGAAAACCCCATGTCACAGGTTAACTACCAGGCTACCTGGTGCCTGGGGTGAAAACGAATAGTTTTTTTTTTGTGGTGGCAAACACGGGTCCCCTGCATTTTCAGTCCTAAAGGCTCCAGAGGTCAGTGTGGAGTTCAGTCTTAGGCGTTGGTGGGCAAAGGTTGCTGCGGAAACGTGAATCTTTTCCTCCGTTGAGATATGCTGTAATTTCCAAACTGAGACCATCCCTCCATGACCTGGCTGGAGTTACTGCTCTTATTCATCACCGCTTGTAATCATCTGCTTGCCGCTAGCGACCGATCGGTTCGCCCGTAGCGACTTTGGTGGGTGTTTCCCATTCCGCTTCATTTTGGGGCTCTGCTGTCTTGCCCCCCCCACTCCGCCCACCGACTGCAGCGGCTGGTGATTCGCCTGCTGCCTTCACTCTCACAATCAGATTAAAAAGCTCTTTGGTCCTCAAGTATCCATCTTTGAAATAAATAAATATAAATAATGATAAATCTGGTTCGGTTGTGGAATGAGCGTGCGAGTGCCCGAGTCCATATCGGCCGATCGATGTCCCTCCATGGGAGAATGAAATGAAGATTTACTGCTGTACGGTGATCTTTCCCACCAGCAGAGTTTTACAAGATGCCGTTCACCGTAGCTGCAGTGTGTTTTGCTTCGTGAGTCGTTCACAGTTAAGGATAACAACTCGAATGCAGTTTAGCTTTTTAGTGACCTTTGATGCAAACTTTGCAAACCTAACGCTGGAACCTAACGTGTGAATTAGTGTTTCCACCTTCTGCTTGCACTCTGACCCTGGAGAAACCAACTCCCTTAAAAGTTATCGTCTGAAGGTCACGTAGGGAGTAAGAATTTCTTTGCAAGTCTCATACTTTAACAGCAGCAAAACCCGTTCTCTCACTCAAGTTTTGAATGATAAAAGGCAGAGAATTGATGGATTGCTGAAGCTGATGTGCAAAGGGGGGTGTGGTGAGTGAGGCGCTCGCCTCCAGGGTTTGCTTTCCGTCCTGACTGTCCAGGATTCATGTGCTCTGAGTCCACACAGATTTTTTTTCTTGATACTCTGTATTGCAACCCCCCCTTGCTGACCAAAAACATGCAATTAGGTAAACAAAATGTTTTTGGTGTGCTCTGCATGAGTTTGCACCCTGTGATGAATGTGATCCCCCGGGGGGCGGGTGTCTCTCCACTCTCACCAAAACCATGTACTGGTTATGTTACGGAAGATGGATGGATTTCCTACATTCATTCCATTTGCACTTTCTCGTTTGCCCAGGTCACGATCATCTTCAAGCCGTACCAGGAGTGCACCGAGCAGAAGGTGTACCAGGCAGTCACCGACGACCTGCCGGCGGCCTTTACGGACGGCACGGTCAGCGGCGGTGATGGCGAAACCCGCAGCCTGTGGATCGTGGAGAAGGTGCCAGGGCGGCATGTGGAGATCCACGCCGGCTACACCGGCGTCACGGTGGTCGTGCGTCAGCTGGGCCGTTACCTAACGTTGGCGACCCGTGTCCCCGAGGAGCTGGCCATGGCCTACGACGAGTCGCAGGACCTGCAGCTCTGCGTCAACGGCTGCCCCACTGCGGAGCGCATCGATCGTGACGGCCACCTGCCGCTGCCCGTGCTAGGCCTACAGCAGCCACCTCGGGCTGGCGCAAGCCCCAGCTTCACGTTGGAGACCGCCACGGCCAAGTGCCGTGAGAGGCTGGAGGTCCGCGACATTTACTTTAACTCCTGCGTCTTTGACCTCCTCACCACCGGGGACGCCAACTTCACCTCGGCCGCCTACAATGCGCTGAAGGACATGGAGACCCTACACCCCAAACGAGAGCGATGGCACATATTCCCCAGGGGGAACGCAGCCTGTTCCCACGTCCCCTCCGTTCCCTTCCCTCTAATCCTTGGCTTTCTCATCACCATGCTTTTCTAAGATATTTCCGTAAGAACTTTGAGAACATTAAATGTGTATATATATTGTCATAATATATTGAAGAAACAACAAAAAAAACACTAACGAGGTATATATGTATATACTGTGTATATGAAGAGAAAACAATCTGGAAAACTGAAACACTCCTGATTGTAAATATTCTTGTACATTTTATTTGCAGGAATGCTGGCTGTAGGTTTTTTTTTTTGTGTGATTATTTTTTCCCCCCTGTAATACCTCAAGAACGAGGAAATTGTTTTAACAGAAGCACTTTATTTTTTTATTTTTGTGAATAATGAATCAGTATTCCTTGGATCAGAGCTGAGCCCTCCTGCAGGGGCTCCCCTCAAGGGTCGTTTCTCATTTTCAGCATCTGAACGGGCCTTTATCTAGATGCCGGCTTTAGCAGAACTGGTTGTGGTCCGGCGTTTTGATGGATGTACTTTTGGGCAGGGTTACAATATGGACAGAACTGACTGTTGTTTCCCCCCCCCCCAAATTCCTGCATTTAGCTTCCTGATGTGCGTCTTTCCTCACGAATCCTAGTGTTATTGCAGTCGGATGGGTCTTTCCAGGTTACGGCACCCATATGCATCTTAACTTCCTTTCATGTATCCCTTAAATGTTAAAGGAGCTATAATTATACTGTATATATAAGGAATTTTGTAGGCGAGTTTGAACCTTAATGAGCGAGCACGGTTGCGGGCGCACGCAGGACGTCACCAAATCCCTAAAAAAAAAAAATTCTGAAAAAAAAAAACTACCCATGGAGTCCTAATAGCTACACCAAAATTTTTCAATTAAGTCCAGTGGGACCTTTTCTTATTCGAATGTGTTGCACGGCAGTCCAGTCTGACCCTTAAGTGCTGAAGAGTCTGATGATGGCCACTTCTTCTTTGGTCTTCATTCCTTGGGGCTTCAAAACTTATTTCCCTTAACAGTTGCAAAGAGCAGTAAGACCCCGTGGCATATATCCTCTAAGACTTACAGTCACATATTTGTGTGGACTGACATGTCAGTTCTGCATCAGCCTTTAAAAATTCTGGGTTTTTTTTTTTTTCCTCAGAAGTTCATGTTTTTCTTAAGGGAACTAAGGCAAGTGATGGTTTTGGATAAAATAGCCGTGGAAGCTGCTGTACTCCTCTGGTGCTCCTTTTCCATTCTGCTCTGTTATTGGGCTCTGCTGGTCTTGTGAGGTGCTGAATAATTAAACCGAACAGCTTCTTCTCAGATGCCCCCGGCTCAGCCTGTTTGGACGCTCCGCTTTTCCGGTTCAAAAGCCGTGTTCTCGTCGTTCTTGGGACGGTTCCCTTTGGGTGTTGGCCACACCGCAGCCTCCTCATGGACCCCTTGAGGGATCTTCATGAACAATTGCGAGTGGATATGGATGGCGCTGCAACCAGGCTCGCCAGAAGAGGTGTCATGATTTTGATGGGCTTCTACTGAACTGTCATACCTTCCGTGCAGGTGAAAATTGCTATTTTACATAAGAGGATCACAAAATTGCCATTTTGTGTTTCTTTTTTATATATATATATATATATCCTAAGACGTTTTCAAAAGGCTTTGTGGATTCTGAGTGCTGGACACTAATCCAGTATAGCTCTCTCTCCCTTTGCTGAACACGCCGTACACCATGGGAGGCACGGACAATTTGTGCGGAGCGCACGTTCTTTTTGACAAAGCCCTGATGACCTTCCCCCAGACATTTTCTCCTAGGCTAATTCGGTTGGACTGACAGGCCCATCTCACCGCTCTGCCCTGATGCTCACTTCATTTGGCACGTTCCTGATGTTAAATCTGTTTGAAGGAAGGTGACCCACGGAACAACAGCAGCCTGGTGAAATTGACTTGTGCACAGGAAGGGGGGGTGGGTCACGTCAGGTGCACTTTGTTGTTCTGCCCCAGCTGGTGTATGTCCCATGGAAATTGAATTTAATTTCAGTTTTCTGCTGGCTTTGACAGCCATTTTGCCTTGGGTAGGTAGAAGGTGGAATTCTATGAAATTGCATTATGGCAATATTATCCACCAGTGCAGTCCTTATGTGAAAGCGCAAAAAGCACTTCTTGTTTGTGAGACTGTTCCGAACGGCATGTCGGGGGCCCCAGTCTCATTAGAAAATGGCAGCACGCAGTCCTCTTCACCTCCTCTTATCCATGCTCCATTTCTCTTCAACTCTTGAAACTTGCTACTGTAGATTTTGATCCCAGTTTCTTGTAACTACTGCCATTGCTGAAGTGCTGCTTCCATACTGTGATGTTTTATAGATTATAGATGGAACACTGGGAGTTCATCACATGCAATGGTTAGCAGAACCATAGATATCCTAAGATGCAGCAATATCTATGGTCAGAATAAGGCCTCTGAGTGCAATTATCTGCAAAAGTAAGCCTTCATCCTGTGTTTCTTTTGTCCAGCATTTTACTTAGTGATTTTTTTAACGTGTATAAATATGCGTTACCTGTTTTGTGAAGAATGACTGCTCAATGTTTAAATACTTAAATTATTTATAAATGTAGTGTCCTGTTAGAGGAAATTAAGCTCCATATTCTTGCTGTTGGAAAACAAATGTTCAGATGTGATTGTACTGCCACCTAGTGGACCAGAATTGTTACGTCAGTGTTTTGCTCTTTACTGGCTGCGGTGAAAAATGTGTGCAAGTGTTTTATTTAAAAACAAAATAAATAATAAAAGGTTCCTTGTGTTTTTTTTCCAATTCATTACAGTTGAGGTTTGTGTGCGTGTATGCACTTGTGGATGCAAATTTAATATACTATTATCTTTGCAAACGATATGTATTATATAGCAGATTTCCAATATTTGTAGTTTTACCAAGTCAGGTCAGTATTGTTGGAGTGCCTGTTTATGCTAATTTGACAGTAAATCTATGCAAAGTTCCGTCTTCTGGCGCTGACGTAGCGGATTTCCTCCTTCCTTTCTAATTATGTCCGAATTGAATTTTGGAAACGGCTGTGGCCAGTGATTTTATTTTAAATCTAATTTATTACTTTTTAGACTAGCTAGTCACCAGGAAGTTTGAACGGATTGGTAAGAACAAGTCCTGGGGCAATTCACTGGGACTCACAAGAGTCACAGCGCTGACGTGTTAATATTAAAATCACTTTTCTCTGTTGTACTACTAATGGTAAATCGCTAGTAGGCCTACAAAATGGTGTTAATCTTGCCTGTAACACTCAGTTCATTGGATATTAATTGTTTAAAGTGTACATTAGTGCAGGTACGTTTTTTTTTTAAGTCAATTGAAAGTTTAAATATAGCTCGTTTTATCTGTTTACTGTCAACGGGAGAAACAGTGTAGCTATTTGATATTCCAAAATATGTTAAAGATAATTGCTTTGCGGTTTATGAACACCAGTTTTCAACCTGACAGATTTTTGTTTTAACAAAGTAAATATAACAGTCATTATTTAAACAATACTATCGTATGATATGCAATCGTTTTAGATCGTAAATTAGACTGTATATCAGAGCAAAATTGAGCCAACCCTAACCCTTCATATAGGCTTTTGAGTCACGTGTGGATGTCAGTTTGCACAGCACATCAAAAGCTACGCTCTCTGCCTGGCACTGGGTCAGGCGACAGTACATATACACTGTGTAGTCCTGCTATTGCCACATGATTTGCTGGGTGACCCCATTGACTTCCATTACAGTTTTTTATTTCCAAGAAAAATCAAATGAAAATCATCTCCAGGAAGAACAATCCGGAAAATGGCAGCTGAGAAAATATGAATAGTTATCTGCACACAGCCTTCGGGGCTGAAGAAAGCTTTTTAATTGGCTGCCCTTCCTGAATATGTAATTTAATAAAGCCTCGCTATTCTAAATGCCTTGAATGTGTTTTTTACTCCCAGTGTTTGCTCTGTTCTGGCAGCACATCACTGTTTTTGATTTAATACTAATATAATGGATGTCCTTGGTCCATTTTTTAGTGCATCTGATATTTCAGTGTTTTGAAACACATTCAGAATCAATCGCATTCTTGTGACACAAGCATGTTTTTTTTTTTAATGAGTTATATCGCTCTGTTGTTTTGGTACACAAGTCAAAAAGAGTTGTGCGACAAAGAAACATCTGCTTGCCCTGGTTAGTTGTGCAGGTTGGATAGATGATGCTATCAGTAGGCTGCAGGTGAGCCTCTTTTGGATGAATTCCCACATCCCACAATTCATCACGCCTGGTTTGTGGCATATGGCAAAACTAGAAGCTCACAGATGTATGTTCACAGACATTCATCCTCAAACACTGAAACAAGCTCTCTAAATTAAATTAACCAAAGTAAAACCCAAAGGCATCGTGAAAAAAAATTGGACGTAATCCTGCCTTCATTAACAATCATTTTCAAAATTTACAGAAGATTTTCTTCCCACTACAATTTTTTACCACCGAGCAGTGCGATCCGTCATCGATCTCATGGCTTATTCATCAAAATGCTATCAAATTTTGCATCTACTGTATCCCAGAGGACTGCACTACGGGCAGTCAGCAGCTTCCTTAACGGTACAACAGCCGTTACTTAGGCTATCCTTTTTTTAAGAATCAAGCTCCGGAGACTTTCCTCCAGCTGCCCGAGTGAAGGATACGGCGTCTCTCTGTGGCTCAGTCCAACTCTTCCATTGCTGTTCGCTGCTACAGGAAGCAGAGGAGCTAGAGAGGATTTTTACTTTGATCCTTTCGTTTATTCATAGGCATCTGCCGGCTTCCTGTTACATAGCTGTGAGGTGACGACTGACCTGTCACACTCCTTGCCTAAAGTGGGCTCTGCAGGGCAGGGAGCGCGTCAGAACCCTTTCCACTGTTATTCTCTGTTCTTCCCTGATGTCTCCACTGGGGAATAAATAAATGGGAGAAACGGTTTCCATTACACCATATTATTAAGCAGTATAATAATACTTGCACATGTACTGGATAATAATATTAGCATGTGTATTAAATGGATTATGTGTATCATTGAATGTTAATTTTTACTTATGTGGAGAAAATAAGAATATGGATTCACACTCAGAAAAAGCCTGTTCACAATTCCATAATTTATTTTAAATTATTTGTAATTATTAATTATCCATCTATTACTGTGGTTCTTTTGCATTACTTAATCGCATTGGCCCAGTGCATTGCTGGTTGTATTTTCTCCAGTAAGCCTGTCTAATGCATCTGCTTTTGCATGTCATCACTGTGGACCATGGCTCGTTGCAAGAGCAGCCATGGCGTTCAGGCAGTTCGAGCCCTAAGCTTGAAGTCACAGTGGAAATGCAGTTGAACCTGCTACATGTTCCATCTGCAGAACCACATTCCTTCAGGTCACACTGCTGTATTTTTAGTGGTGAATATATAAAACTGCAAGGCTGCGAAACTTCATATCTACTCACAATAATATGCTACTGGTTCTTACCTGTACATGATGACCCGTATGGTCATCAAAAAATTGAAAACAGTGGATTTTAGAAACAGAATTCTGAGAGCCACAATGACGATAGCATCAGTCTGTGTCTGGATCACTGAGAGTATATCTAGATGACACAGAAGAAAGACGATTTATGGCAACTGTAACAGTACTGCCTTAGATGTCATGGACAACAATTGAGGTAGCTTACATAATTATCAAGGGAGGCTACATCACCTAATGTCCATGGTAAATGGACAAAATGAATGATTAATGAAGAAATTCCATATATTACTAAATATTGTACGTGTTTATATGTTATTACAATAAAATTTCAGCACACATAAACCCAACTCTTCTAACATTTATTTTATATCTCAGCCTCTGAAGTTCAAGTTTGATACTTGGACACTCATTTACCTTGAGAGATATTAGTTCGATAATCCAAACAGGTGGCATCATCATTGTGCTCTAAAATAAAAGAACATGTTAGGCTCTGTGTATGTGCTGTGATTAGAATCCCTGTCCGGACAGTGAATTCCTGTCAGACAACTTACTTGACACTCCAATGTAATGCCTGGTTTTGAGGTTAGCCAGCCCGGTGTAGCTCACAAAGCACATGAATGACTCCCATTCACGCAAAGCTACAGAGACGATAGACATGACACTGTGCGAGCCATCATCCTCCCTTAGAACACTGTAGAAGGTCTGGTTAGACCTCCCTGCGCGACTGGAGATCCATGCCACCTCCACGTCATCCTGCAGAAGATCGCTGACAAGGCAGACTAGGAGCATCCTGCCGTCCAGCTCCCCGGGGAGGTGAAACAGAGGAGTAGCGATGCCAGAAATCTCAGCCTCAGCTGCTGCAGACACACACACACACACACAGAATGGGAAAATACAACCATACCATTTAACACCACATAATTCAGCCACAAAGCAGGAATTCCAAATGCCCGCTCATCTTAAAAGGATTTATATAATTGCACATTTTACTTCAATTATTTCATATCACTATGACCCAGCTGGTTGCCGCAAATTAACTTGAACTCCAGTATTTTATGAATCATGCGACACTAGAATAAGCCTTTCTTGCACCATTCACAAGTTTGAAACCCAACTTTTACACAACAACCTCAAAGCACTACGTTTTGCCCTCCGTGTTTATCCGTTTCATTGACCTGTTCATTATAAATTAGTAAGTCAATACTTACCTGCCACAAAAAACGTCAGGAAGCTGAGGAGCATATTGCTGCCGCTGCAGGTTTAGGGTGTTGAGCGCTGCAGCAAAAGGATTATCAGGCAACAGTCATGTGACCCAAGTCCCACTTGTGAGAAACATGGTGCCAAAAGAAAAAAAACGAGAGCAGATGCTGAAGTGGGTAGAAGAGACAGCTGCCGTTATTGACAGTTGTAGATTTTTGTTACTTCACTGTCATGCTGCTGTTTTTACCTGCAGCCAAATAGCTCAATTTAAAAATGAATGCAAAAACTAGCATAGTTAAATTTTTAAGTTTTCTTTATTGCACCAAAATTCTATTATTAAATATATTATCTCAACCGATTAAAACAGCCGATAGATAACAGGAATACGTCAATCCTGTTATAAGGCAACTAATGCCTTCCTGAAAAATATTGCCTTCAGTAATACTGTGTACTAAAATACACATATCCAATGGGGAAAACAGGGTTTGGGGAACACGACTGCAAACTTAGTAACCTACGCCAAAATAAAATGAATTCACATATAAAAACAGTGATACCAGTGGTCAGTAATGTAATTATATGCAACATCTCCCGTGAGTCTTATGAGTCTCACAAGAATTGCCTAGTCAGCTGATCAACCAAACGTGCCAAACTCGCTAACATCCAAAGTCGGGAGTAGTGACGGCCAAGGCCACGCATCATGAACCATTTAATATACTTTCTGAGCCCCCTAGATGGTGCTCTTGGTTTACTTTGGGGCTGGTTAGAGCACCATCTAGCGAGGTCAAAAAATACAGGAAATGGTTCATGAAGCGTCAATTTGACTATTATTAGTCTGGTAGTAGTTCCAGCTAGGCATGCACGCATCATAAATTCATCGGATTATGGTACGTTAAGCGACACTGATGGCGACATGGCAATAGAATCTAAGACTTTCACCTTTGCAATGTGTGGATGTACAAAAAGTTTGATTATTTTATATTTGAAAATCAGTTCTACCGATTCACTGAAAAGAACGGGTTCAGAAGAAAGATTGGTTCATTGATCGTACATAAATATCGTTCACATGGAGAGCTGTTTATGGCCGCTAAGACGCGTTGTAGTTCGTGTAGTGCTTTTCTATTACACTAAAATTGTGCAAATACAAATGATATTTCATGTTGTATTTTGGACTAGTAGTAATACAGACGCTCCTCTACTTACAAACTTTCAATTTACGAACTTTAAGACATACGAACGAAGAGGACTGTAAGTCCAAATTGTATTCATTGGGCTCCCGATTCCTGTGCGCAACATCAATTTTTTTATTTTTGCGCGCTAATTCCGCTGAGTACGACTTCTGGCCGCTACTCCCGCTGTGCAGCAGCGTAGTGTGCGTACTCCCAACATACTAGATCTTTGAACTTGCGTATACCCTTAAAGTGATAACAACTTACGAAAATTTTGGCCGTTCGGAACGTATCTCATTCATAAGTAGAGGAGCGTCTGTATATCAATCACGGTTGAACAAATTCATGGTGTAATATCACGCGTAGCAGGACTGACTACATGTTGCACTATTTAACGCAGTATCACTTGTAAGATGGGCGAGAGCTGCTTAATTTGAGTGGATTCAACCACTGATTAAAACTTTAATAGTAAAACGTCATATGAGTCAGCTTCAGATGAAGCAAGAATGTGTGGGTATAGTAGTGTAAATAAGCCAACCACCAGTAGTATTCAAATAAATGGTGTGATGCCAGAATTTCGCATTCAGGGAATTCATATTCACAGGCCATTTTCAGTGTTAAATGGAAAGGAAGCGATTTGGTGGTGTGAAATGAGATTCTTTGGGTCGGGACCCAGTCGGGAAATTGAAAGGCTGAGATAACAGCCAGTGAGTTTGCGGATTAAAAAAAACCAGCATGTAATTATAGGGGAGATCAGAAAATTATTTTCGTGTTTTTAAATGTTGGTGCCTGTATGTCATGTAATACTGTAAACGTCTGCTCGCATAGCAGACAATGCATTTACTGTACAAACTTCCTGAATGGCTGCTCTTTCTCTTCACGGGTCCTCTGTCTTCCCATGTTTACAGTGTCTCTGTGCCGTGAAATAATTATTGTGTAAGTCATGGTTTCCATGTTTATAATTATTGTTATAACAGGCCATTTCACTGTGTTATAATACATTATTTTGGAATATTAATTAAAATATTTCATTTTGAGTAATATGGCGTTCCATATTTTACTAGGTTCAGATGCTTATTGGCTGAAAAAAAGTCCACGGCAAGACATTCTGGTAAGCACATACACAGAGAACACCTGCTACACTCTGGCCAGTTCTGACACAAGGTGTTAAGGGCGCCCTGCTTGAAGAAGAGCTACACCCCAGATAAGCTCCCACTAACCCAACAACCCCTTGCACCTACTTAGTGAATGGCAGCTACTCTGTACATCACTTGCTGTTATGTTAGGGAGTGTACAATGTGCTCATGTGTGGTATGCACTCATCTGCCATTTCTTGTTTGTACTGCGTCCTCAGAGCAAATATGTTACTTCACAGAACTTTATAATATCATTAGACATAAGGTCCATATTTGCTCTGGAGCCCACATGCCGTTCTGCTCCCGGGGTTCATCCAGTTTATATAAAACTATAACTTCTGTCATATTCATGTTTTGTTTAAGACCCCGGCAGGTGGTTCACTGAACACAAACTGTCAAGTAGCAGGTGGTAGGGCTGTCATGTCAGGGCTGCTATCTGAAGCATGTAGAGGTGCGAAGGCGTGCTCCACAAGGCAGCTTAAGCATGAAGCACTTTGAGTCGTTCTTCTATGCCTCTGCTGCTGAAGGCTGTCACTCCAACACACACAAATGTTTCACAACCTGAAAGAATTAATAGGAAGAAAAGAGTCTAATTATCCATCTGTCTCCACCATCCATACAGTTTCTAATCCCATACAAAATCACAAAGAAAAGCATGGAAACTGCACACACAGAGGGCCAGTTATGGGATTCAAACATCAACCCTGCAGGTGTGAGTCGCCATGCTGCGCCCAGCTGAACATTATTATTATTAGTATTATTATTATTATTATACTGTATCTATTTCAGTGTCACCAACTTCAGTCAGATGTCTGACATGAGATTTTCAATCCGAGAAAAGTCTGCACAAACATGCACATGCATTTACATGTATGTTGGAGTTTAATTACCTTGTACATAGTCTGTAGGGTTTGCGGACTACCCCGACACTTTTGAAGCAGCTGATTTATAGTGCAGTTTATAATGGAATAATATAAATTTACCATAAGATTTCGATGTATGTGACAGTCATAAAGCATGATCCAGATGTGAGTTGGCGACCCTGCTATTTTCTGGACTTGCTTGTCCTACGCAGTGTCCAGGAATTCTGGATCCTATCCTACTGTGCCCTATGATGGGCTGGTGCTCTATCCCAGATTATTTCCTGCCTTGTACCTGTAGTTTCCTTCTTCATCCTATTATTATTATTATTATTATTATTATTATTATTATTATGCCAATTAATATTGAAAATGTGACATTACATTTAATCAGTGACTGTTTCACTGTAGCTATGACAAGCAATATGCATTCTCAACTTAATTAGTCCACTGATAATGTAGATGTCTAACTTACATTTGCGGATTTTAAGCAATTCACACTGTGCCTCTGTGTCAAATGCACCCAGGGTTGACACTTCCAGTCTGAAGAAATAAGACAAAATTCACTAAACAGGGGAGGGGCATCCCGTTCCATTTCGGTTCAAACACGGCATTTTTTTTCTTTGAATACAGAACTACCCCGCAAAATACGGAATGTCTGACAACTCCATATCACTTATTGTTATATTGCACTTTATTCAACATTCACTTCTTCAAAAAATATGCCAAACCAAGTTGTTATCCCACGATCCCTAGAATTGGTGTTATTGATTATTGCATCTGTTAACTTCGAAGAAATAAGCAAAAAAAGTTAATGGAAAGAAAAAAACTGGTACAGAAAGAAAAACAATACAGCTTGAAGGCTTTGAAAGCAGACGGGTAAAAGTAGGTCAGAGCGTGGCATATCTGACATAGCAGCGCGAGCGACGCCATTTGTTCTCAGCCGCTTTTGTTCTTCGGCGCGAGCCAGAGCTTCTTTCTGCTCCCATCTACATATAGAAGGGCGCGCGGCAGCCGGTAGCCGTGAAAAACAGCAGCTGCACAGGCGGGAATTGTGGGTAAGATACATGAAAGAGAAAATGAAAGCTGAGCACAGCGCAGGAAGCCGAATGATGCAGCAGATCTGAAGGTAAACACGGTTCCTTTTCCTCAATAGAGGGAAATATCTCCTCTAAACACCAGACCGTGAATGTCTCACATATGTATTATCAACGCTTATTCTAAATGAATGACAGGGTATTTATGGTGAATCTGTTGACCTTAGACGTAAAAATGAGGACTCGGCGAGCTGCACAGCAACATGCTTCCAAATGAATGACCGTTTCCTCATTCGGCTGTCACGCATCTAGCTACTTAGCTGCGCTGCAACGGAAGGCAGCCTTCATTCTGTGCTTTAACTTTACAGCAAAGCCACATGTGTATGTATTCTGACCTTGTGCTAGTGTGACCTATACACTGAACTTCTGTTAATAGGAGGGATTATGTTGTGTTTGCTGTTCCGTGTTCCCTGCTGTGGGTAGGCCAAATTAACTTTTATGATGTGTAGTTTAAGAAGACGACACACTCACATATATACATGCATATACTGTATACTGTCAGTACTGTGCAGTGAAAGGAAATGTTTAAAGCTATTTATCTGGATAGTACGTGCACATAAAAAAAATTCAGTATAAATTAGGAGTAATAGAATAAAAAATAGTAAAAATGGCATCAGTTTGATGGCTAGATGAACACCACTTCAGTTCCATAACCTCTCCGGAGGGGCACCACATCCATTCCATGTCCTTATTAAATTTCACCTCCACTTAACTTGATTAACTAACCTAATTACTTTTAAAAAGTCAATGAGATATTGATTAGCTGTACCAGGTGTGTTAGTGGTTAAGTCAAAAAGGACATGGGTGTAGTGGATGGGTGTGGCAAATACTTGGAGTGATTTTAGGAATCGTTCTGAAACGGCTAAACTAATAGACTTTGACAAGCATAAACGCATAGTTTCATTTAAACATCATTTTCTTTTGCTGCCTAAGACGTTCGCACAGTACTGTGTGTATAAATTCCCAGTAAATTAAAGGCACAGTCTAACAATTTTTTCCTTATTATTTTCCCCTTTAGGGTAAGAGGTCCTTCAAGATGCAATGCTGACATCGTAGGTGCTCTTATCTGTGCTGATGTCAAGTTATGTTATTTTAATTTACACATTTTGCAGTCATTCCCTTCTATGATGTCGCCGTCGACTTTAGCTCTTCTGCTGACTCTCGTCATTAAGACCAGTCTTGCCATAGAAGCCAAGGACACCGTGAGAGAGAAAGCCCATGTAGCTCTGAATGGCCTTCCATTTCCATGGAGCAAACTCCGACTGCCAAACTATGTGATACCCATCCACTACCACATGCTCATACACCCCAACCTGACCACACTCAGATTCAGCGGCTCAGTCAGGATTGAGATTGACATCAAGAATGACACCAACTGGATTGTACTGCACAGCAAAAACCTCACCATCAAGACAGCAACCATCCTGGATGAGAGTGAGGCCTACCAATCAGAGAGGCTTCTGCCTGTCCTGGAGTACCTGCCCCATGAGCAGATCGCAGTTTTCTCTCCAAAAATATTGATTGCAGGGGAAAAGTATTTCCTTCATCTTGAATTCGCTGCTCCATTAGCTGATGGATTTTATGGCCTATACAAGAGCTTGTACAAAACAAAAACGGGGGAAACAAGGTAATGCTCTTCTCGTTTCAGCTAAAGTAAAATGAAAAGGCAAGCAGCTGTCATAGATGTTTGAAAAATAAAATTTGACGAGAGGAAGTATCACGATGATGCTCCCTGTGGATCTTTTCACAAGAAAATAAAAACTTGTTTTTTTCTGTTCCGTGTGCAGAATATTGACATCCACACACTTTGAGCCCACATTTGCGCGGATGGCCTTTCCATGTTTTGATGAGCCGAATTTCAAAGCCAACTACTCCGTTAGGATTAGAAGAAATCGGGAACACATTGCACTCTCCAACATGCCCATCGTATGTGCGGCAATCCTGTGTGGCACTTACTTCAAGGCAAACCCTTATTGTGCCAAATTATTTAAATCTGCAGGCCTCAAAATTGTGCTTGTTTATGCTGGCAGGAACAAACGGTGGCCTTGGAGGGAGGTCTGCTTGAGGATCACTTTGAAACGAGTGTGCGGATGAGCACCTATCTGGTGGCCTTTGTTGTCTGTGAATTCAAGTCAGTCAGTGGAAGAACCTCGTCTGGCATTGACGTACGGCAAAATCTTTTTTACAATACATCACATTTTACACAGAAAGTTAGCTTTTGTGGGGTGGTTTGGGTCTCTGTGGGTTAGGATTCCTAAAAAGTGCCTGTAATCAGAAATTTCCCAGTTCAAATCCCGAGGCTGCCAGAGTGATGTTCCTAGAGGACCCATGAACAAGGTCCTTTGACTTAGACACCTAGTTTCCCCAGGGATAGGGTGTCTAACTCTGCTCTCTGACCCTCACTTGCATGTTGATTTGGAAGAAATATTGTGCCAGTTTATATCTACAAATATTCTGTATATAATTTTTCAAATTCTAATTGCAGTTCAATCTATGGATGCACGAGATGAACATTGTAAAACCATTTTAACACTAAAACCAAATGTTGATTTGAAAAGGTTCAGTGTTGTCTCAATGCTGTTCCCGTAGGTCTCGGTATACGCCATTCCTGATAAGTGGGATCAGACACAATATGCCCTGCAAGCCGCAATTAAACTTTTGGAGTTCTATGAGAATTATTTTAATATCTTATATCCCCTTCCAAAGCAGGGTAAGCCTCCATTTTCTGCATTTTTGGTTGTAAAGATGCCTTTGTATTGTGCAAATGTATTCATGTGGCCCTGGTTTATGAAAGGGTCTGAGAAATTTAAGTTGTTAAGCGAGTCTTCATCTTCATTGTTTTTACTTCTTTGACAGATCTAATTGCCATCCCTGATTTCCAGTCAGGCGCCATGGAGAACTGGGGCCTGACTACCTACAGGGAAACATCCCTTCTCTATGACCCTGAGACCTCATCTGCCTCTGACAAGCTGTGGGTGACCCTGGTGATTGCCCATGAACTAGCTCACCAGGTAGGTACCAGCCAATGTGTGCAGATATGTTGTCGCATGGAAGACTCCTTTAAAAATCATCCTTCCATCCATCCATCCTACTTCATATACTGGAGAAGGGTAGACTCAGGACACATGCATACAGTCACATTTGGAGGCATTTTATAGAATGTCACTTAGCTTAGCTGCATATCTTTGGACTGTAGAAGGAAACCAGAGTACCCAGTGGAACATCCAAATTCTGAAGTCACAGTGCTGAGGCTGGATTCTTACCCCCAGCCCTGGTGTCAGGCAGCAGTGCTATCAACCAGTGCCTCCTTTTTAAAAAAAAGTATATATTCCTCCTCTGTGTTCTGGCTGCGTTGCGTGTAGTTTCTCCAGGTACCCTGATTTCCTCTCACATTCAAAAGAAATGCAGTTATGCTAGCTGGAAGCTTTAAATTTCCTCTACGGTATGATGTATGCATAGGGCCTGGTAATATATTGATACAAATTGTACTGTGATTATGAACATTTATATTGTCATGAATTTGAATATCACAACTATCATGATATAGTCCAAATATTTGTTTTCTTGCATAATTGACAGTTGTAATGCACTAAGGTCTGCTTGTGTAGTTTATCATTATACCTGTCACATGCTTCATAATTATTAGTTAAACAATTTGGTCATTGTAATCAAAAAACTCAAAACCAGCTGTTATATTTTACCATTTTCCACATAAGAAATTTAGAATACTGTGATAAACATCAATTCTGTGAAAATATTGTGATATCATGTTTAGAGCATTTCGCCCAGCCCCAGTGAAACACATTCCCTGGAATGAACAGCGGAGCAGTCAGAGGAACAAAACACACTGTCAGCATTGTCTAGTCTTGCGACCTTTCGTAAAAAAGTTTATTTTCGTATGATGTATTTATTAAAATTAGATTTCACTTTGCAGTATATTCAATTTGTTGCCATTTTTCATGTTCTGAATCTGTTTAAAAGCAATTCTAAGGGAATTTTAAGCAAAATGGCAGCATTGAAGTAAAGGAATAATGACTAGTTATATCGTGATAATTTTTTCTATGTCAAACAATAATTATCATGATAAAATATGCCATATTTTCCCCCGGACACTTGCCGCTGGACTAGCATCCCATCCAGTGTGTACCTCAGTCTTGTCTTCAGATCCACTGTGAGCGTAATAAGCAGACAGTACTGTTGCTATATTTTTGTATACCTTATTTATTCACCCCAGCACCATATTCCCCCCTGTTTTACAGTGGTTTGGTAATCTTGTCACAATGGAATGGTGGAATGACATCTGGCTAAATGAAGGATTTGCACGATACATGGAGATTGTCTCTGTCGAAGCCACATTCCCCGAGATGAAAGTGGTATGTTTTTTCAGAATGATGATAAATGAACGTCAGATTTTAAGATTTATACCTTTTGAAATATTATATATGATATCATATATAACTGCATATATGTATATACATATATCTGCCGAGACAACATATGTATTTCTTTATGCAATTATTCTTCATAAATTTCACCATCTCAGGAGGAACACCTAGTGGACACTTGCTTTGCTGCCATTGGTCGGGATTCCTTGAACTCCTCCCGGCCCATATCCTGTGAGGCTGAGAGCCCCACCCAGATAAAAGAAATGTTTGATACTGTGTCCTATGAAAAGGTAGAATATATGACTGTCAACACTTAACATAGCACTAACATTTCGATGTATGTACTGCTATACTGTTGTTAATTGTAGGTAATTTAAAAAATCCATTCATTTTCTATATCCTTTATACAATGGAGAGTCCCTGGGTCCAATATAGGGTCCAGCTCTGGGCATATATCCACACATAATTAATGGGAAACATGATCATTACAATTTCAAAACTGCAAGTTATCTACAAGTTTCCTTAGCTTGTAATTACACACATCTTTCATAGACACCCTGTGCACAGTCAGACAGTGTGATTGGTCTGTTTGATGGAGATGGTATTGATTGGTTGACTCCTATCTGATTTTTCAGGGAGCCTGTGTCCTGCACATGCTCAGACACTTTCTGACAGAAGATGTGTTCCAGAGTGGCATTGTCCGCTACCTAAGGAGGTTTAGCTACAAAAACGCCAAAAATGAGAACCTCTGGGACAGCCTTGCTAATGTACTTGCCTAAAATATCCTTACTTCTGTATTTCCTGAAAAATGGACTTGGTTATCATGCATTCATTTGTTCTCTTGAAATATCTGCCAGGGTAGCACATATAATTTCTGTTTTTGGTTTGCAGACATGTAGTGCTGATGATTTTACATCTGGGGAGTTCTGCTATAGTCGCGACCAAGCACCCAAGAACACCGTAAGTGTAAAAACCTGTTTATGGATAGTTTATGACTACTGAAGTACATGTTATATATGGGTTTTATTCCAAATAATGATTAACAAATAAATTGTAGTATTGCATAAGGTTCATTTTAGGATAAGGCACAATGAGAATAAATACAGTCTTACCATGTAAAGATATATGAAAGTACCATGCATAAAAATGGCATGATATTTTATTAAAACAAATTTGGATAGTCACATGATACAGTATACAGATGTATGCATTTACATTGTAAGAGATTACAATGTATAGGTCAAATCACTGGTGTACTTGTATGAGCATGTGAGCAGGGCTATAGAAAAGATGAAAAAGTTCAATTATGCTATACAATGGTAGTCAATCAAATCATTCTAAACATTGTCGGTTAAGCTTTCTTATAACAGGACAATGCTCAGTTCTCAAAGCTGAAGGGTGTTGATTTATTTTCTATAATTGCACAAATAGTGCCAGCTAGGCCAGTCGCAGTAGTAAATCAACGCAAAATTGTGGTCTTGTCACAGTGTATAAAATCAACCTAACAATACAGTCAGGTTTATGAACATTTGTGAAAGAATGGTTCATTCTGAAGAGCTCAAGGAATTCAAGTGTGGTGCTGCCATAGGATGCCATCTTTGCAGTAAGTCAGTTTGTGAAATTTCTTGATGGCCAGCCCACAAATCAGACCACAGGCCAGTGATTCGATCAAGGTCGTGCATCACCAACAATGGGGGGCAGTGTACGTGCTTTAAAACCTTGGTTCAGAGATGTATGTCTTCTGACTCCATAGTACCGTTTTGCTGGGGAGCACTGGGACCTGAAGACCATCATGAACACATGGACCCTCCAGAAGGGCATACCAGTGGTCATCGTATCTCACCAGGGCTCCATGTTGAAACTTAGGCAGGAGCGCTTTATTAAGACTGCACGACCCAGTGACCCTTCGTGGCAGTCTCTGCAGCGTGGGTAAGTGCAAAGATGAATCACTCTGCTGACTCTTTCCCATGAGTTTTTAGGTTAAAGATCTGAAGTTACTAACAGGTGGTGAACTTCTATTAAACTCTCACTTTTCATATTGAATCTTTCTTTAAAGGAATGCTTTATGGTTATTGTTATTAGTGTAGAGCAATTTTTCTAAACCTATACCTGGAGGATCCTCTGCCAGAATGTCTTCATTCCAACCCACACTGCTGTCAACCTGCCACATTTAGCATTAGCATATTAAGGAGCATCTGAGCCTGATTAAGGAAGGGTTGTAAAAAAATATTCCGGTATAGGTTCCTCCAGAAGCATGAACAGTATGGAGAACCATTGGTGTACAATATAGTACATATGAAAATATGGTTCCTGTGATATGCATTATAAACTGATCCATTAAAATGAATTCAGGGACTCAAGGCAATGCAGTATAGTATGAATAGTACAGTGCAATATCATGTATCAGCATTAACAACAATAATTATGTAGATATGTCATCTATACCAGTGGCTCCCAACTTTTGGGGCTGGGATGGGAGTGTTCTGAACATTGCCATGGCAGTTGTGACCAGTTGGTGACCACTGATCTATAGTGTCATGTACTGCAGGTGTGGCATTGGTTACAATAAATCATGCTGGAATGTTTTACAGATACCTGTGGCATGTTCCTTTGACATACATAACAAGCAACTCCAAAAATGTGAACAGACATTTACTGCAAACAAAATCAGGTATGCAGAATTTTTTTGTGATTTTGATCAATGCGCGTCGTGTATATTTCAGGTCAAATTGAATGCGTGTATGGTCCTCTGTATCCTCATCCACACTCAAGTCTCTCGCCAGTGACGAACAGTTAGGTCAAGTCTGCCTAAATGAGCCTGGTGTGTATTAGCCATCAAATAATAGAACTAAAATCAATCAAACTTGCTTTCAGACTCCATTGAGCTGGCACAGGAAGCTAGCTGGGTGAAGTTTAACTCTGACATGAATGGATACTACCTCGTCCACTATGAGGGAGATGGTTGGGACACACTGATAAGGCTCTTGAAGGAGAACCACACAGCTCTGAGCTATAAGGACAGGGCCAACCTCATCCACAATGCCTTTCAGCTTGTGAGGTAAGCTGGGAGAATCAGTTTTTTTGCCTTCACCTGTTTATATGATAAGTTAATGTCTGAAAAACTTTAAATATATTCATTTAAATTGATGATATTTACATTAATCATTAACAGGAGCAATAAAAGAATAAGAATACTCGGAACATACATGTGTGTTTCTGTGCACTTATTTGATATTATGTCCTGCATGAAATACTGAAATTATTAATAATATTGATTAAAATAATTTAAATGTACTGTGATGTGCATAAACGCCTCGACTTTTATAGTATTATAAATAGCTGTACTGCAAAATTCAGTGCTCAAAATTGGAAACTGCAATAATGCCAGTCTGACATGTAACCAATTTGGTGCTGAAATGTCTTGAATGTATCTAGTGCAGGATATCTGTCTCTTGATAAAGCTCTGGACCTGACTACCTATCTGAAGGATGAGACACACAATGTTCCCTTGCTGCAAGGCCTTGGCTACCTGGAAAGCTTCTACAAATTGGTGGAGCACAGAAACATCACTGATGTCATGCAGAACCTCAAAGTATGGCTGATGCTCATCTGCAGTTAGACATTGTTATCTGTGATAGATTTAAAAAAAAAAACATGTACAAGGTTAAATTCAAATATGACCTAAGTATTTGCAGGTCACATTTAGCCGTACATATTTGTGATGTTGCAACCAGCAGTGTCTATCAAGAAAATAAATGTGGTTTTGGCGAGGAACAAACCAAAGGCCACTCTTATGATGTGTGCATGTGGATTGACCTTCTCTTTTATTCTGAAACAGGCATACATTCTGCAGTACTTCAAAGCTGTGATTGCCAAGCAGACATGGAGCGATGAGGGATCCATCTCAGACCGCAAACTGCGCTCTCACATCCTTTCCCTTGCGTGTGACCTTCGCTACCCCCCCTGTGTCGAAACAGCCAACCACCTCTTTAATGACTGGATGACATCAAATGGTAAAATCAGGTCTGTTTGTTTGATCACCTTGAAGAATCTGAAGTATCTCGATAAAACATCTCCCCATCTCCCATACCTTATCCAGTATATGGTAGCAGTTTATAAAAAAACAATAATAATCATTAAAAAGAGTTTTAAAAAAAATCATACCTTGTAGGTCTGACATTCTATCTGCTTCTTTATCCAATTGCATCGATAATTACCTAATTAATTCATCATACTGAATGGGTCTCTATTATAATTGCCAACACTTTATGGTTTTACTAATGGTACATGACTGTTAAGGTGTTTAATAGTTCTCACCTTAACGTCATTGCTAATATATCAGTTATTTATATATAATTTAACCAATAAGGTAGACTGAAGTTCAGCTTATCCTGTCAGCTTATCATACCCTTTGTTCCATCAATTGTTTGTGGTGCCTGTAATAGTAGCGGTTATGGAAAAACAAAAACGTTTTCAAATCAGTATCTTCAGTATTTCCCTAAAGCATAAATGAATCATAAGACTAATGTTATAACTTGTGTGATTTTGATTTGTTCTAACTCTTTGGTTCTTTTTGATTTGCACAGCTTACCCAGTGATGTGGCTGAGACGGTTTACTCAGTTGGGGCACAGAGACATGAGGGCTGGGCTTTCCTTTTGGATAAGTATAGGCACTCCTTATCAGAGGCGGAGAAAGACAAAATCCTGGATGCTTTATCGAGCAGCAAAGACTCTGATAAACTGTCAAGGTAGCTGAGGTCGCACTCTATCTCACAAACTGTTTTGTGAGTGTTTAGTCCTTGTCAAAAACAAGAGTAAGAGGGAAGGACAGTAGAACCACGACAGTTTGGAAAGATGCTTTGGGTTTTTTTAAACACATACTTGTTTTTGTGGCAGGTTGCTGGAACTCGGCATGGAAGGAGTTGTGATCAGGATGCAAGATTTGTCCAAACTAATCTGCACTGTGGCCAGACACCCCATGGGTCGATTCCTAGCTTGGGACTTTGTTAAAAGGAATTGGAATGCACTGGTGGAGAAGTAGGAGACAGTGTTAGCTATCCTTCATTAAATACTGTCCCTGACTTACGAGCCGGTTCTGTGCTAACAAACATGTTGTACGTCAGAATAGGATAATCACACTGAGTTTTAGGCCTGAGAATGAGAGTGGGAGATGCGTGTGTAACTGGGATGGTCATGCTGCCGTACACTACAGTACTTTGCCGATGCAGCTATGGCACAGTGTGTAGTGTGCACTGGGTAGGACAGGGGAGCCAACTACACAGCCACCCAAAATTTATTCTTACATACATCTACTTCATTTTTTTTTTTTTGGTCAAGTGCAAGTCTTTGTAAGTCGCATAAGTTGTAAGTTGGGGACAGTATATTTAATATCAGGAATTAAATTAGTTATATATGCAACGAAAAAAATATTAATTGGTAATGGAATACTTATTACACTAGAAAATTTCATTATACTATATATGTGCCAGGGCACCCAGATATGTATTTGTTGATTTAGTTATTGAGTTAATGAGCCTGTTGTCCAAGTGTGACATGCATGTCATTACAACAGTGCTGTTTTGTTTATTTACTCATTTCTGGTCATTTGTTTTTAATTCCACAGATTTCAGCTGGGATCGTTCTGTATAAGAAATATTATAATTGGTACAGCAGCTCAATTTTCATCTAAAGAGGAACTCCGTGAGGTCAGATATCAGTGTTTTACTTTATCCTTTATCGAATAAGATTTTTGGTTTTTGAGTGACTTGTTTTTTTGATAATTATGAATTTTGGCAAATGTAGATGCATTTGATGATTGTGGCATATTGTGGTGAAAAGCCAACATTCAAGCATTTATTAGGAAATTGTTCATTTTTTGCAGGTCAAAGCTTTTTTTGACTCAATAAGGGAACAATCGTCCCAACTGCGGGCTACTCAGGTGGCATTGGAGAACGTGCAGAAGAACATTATGTGGTTGGAGAGGAACCTTGAATCCCTGAGAACTTGGCTGCAAATCCACAACCAATGAATTTCATACTGGAACAAAACATTGAGGTGCTCTGTCAGTTTGACCGCACCCTCCATTGTGCAAGGACTAATATGTGTTTAACTGTCTATGAATTTTTCTAAGACTTGATTAAGATCTGGCATCTTTGAGGAGCCCTCAGATGTCTTGTTTTACATTATCATGAAGCGACACGCTCTGTCCCTGCATTTCTACGACTAAAAAAATATCTATGCCAGTTAAATGGCTGAAAATGTATTTTCTTATGATGCTTGATAGCAATACAGCAGATGTCAAATTGCCCATGAATTATATTTTTGAAGTGTTTTCTGAAAGTATTTTTTTGATTTAATATGAACCTTTTACTTAATGATGTGCTTTTATCCTTAAGTATTCTATATTTCTTGTAATAATGCTTGTATTGTTACAGATACAATACAGGTGAGTTGGTGTGTGTGTTGGGATAGTAGCAGGAAGAATAATACAGTTAAATACTCTTAGGGTAATTTGTTTGCATGGATTTTGGGAGACCTGCCTTGGACAAACTGCTTGTTCTTGCTGGTTAAGTCATTCAATAAAAGGTTTTAAAGTAACTTGTACCATTGGCCCTTTTGTTCTGATTCATTTACACAGTGCACACATGAATAGGAAATGCATAGTTATGGGCATCAGCATAGTTAAATGTTTGCATCTGGGGGGGTCTGTATTTTGCTAACCTTATATTCTAAAACGTGTATCAAATGCATACACAGCCTATTATTTATTCTACTTATTAGGTACCAACAAACCACTTATGCAAAGGTACAAAGTGCTAGCCGAGAACGCGGTCTTATCAAATTGAAATTTTGGTTTAGACAACTGGGGGGTGGGGCACTACCCAGTAAACCACAACCCTTTGTTCCAACCGCACCCCAGCTGCAATCTAGCAGTCGTTTTACTTGGCTGCCCAGCTTTTGCGAACTTGACGGCTGATAACTTCTCATAGGAGATTTAGGGCATACTCCCGCTTGGTTCGGCTGCCTGGTACTGGCCCCAGCATCATTGTCCCCCTCCCCACTTCCCTGATGGTCTATGCTCACATTGCACATAACATTCAAGGCTCAATGGAGTTTGTGATTAATGTCCTTATTTTGTGGCTTATTTGGAGTCACTTTGGACGCGATGACAGGCGGCCCTCATAGATTTATCGAGTATGCAACATGGTGATTTTCATTTAATCTTGCTGCATATATAAGACGATTTTCCAGTATTTTAACGGTCACTCTAGTTTAACCCTCAGATTTTGTGGATGAAATGCATTCTCTGGAATCACAAAATTTGTAACAAAATGCATTTTGTCATTAAAGTATACTTATTCTACATGCCATGCTTTTGTGGAACCATAAAATGCATTTAGTCTTTTGATGGGTCTTAAGATCAGTTGATAGTGACTGTTTCTCAAATTCCTTTGTAACTAATCTTGCCCGTAAATTTACGAGTGCTCGACTCGCTCATTTTCTATGTCATTCTGCTATCATGTCATGGAGACACAGACATCAACTGTCACAGATCACAAAAAACACATACACCCTTCATTGGACAAAGTAGCAATAACAATAGCAATGACAGCAGTAGCAACAGCATTGACAATTATGAATTTTAGAAATATGATGACTACCATTATCATCATCATAGGTCATTGGTGCAATAAAAGCCTACAATATACGCTATAAAGCAGGGTGGGTATTGGTAAATTGGAATGATATTTGAAATTGTACATTCTCAGTGTAACAGTAAGAGCCTACTGATAAATATAAAACCATAAAGTTTTCAATGAAAGCACAAAAACTGAACAGAAGTTAATAGACCACAGAGCCAGATATGGAGTACCAAACATTTGAGTGTCCCAGTTTACCCTTTGTCCCATTTAACCAGTATTTACCCCAGCTCAAATGAGCTCTTTGTACATTCCACACCTGCATGCAATATGCATACAATAAATGAGGCCGCCGATCAAACTTGCCATATATCGCAAAGCAGAAGTGCAATCTACTGCTTTCCCCAGCACAATCATAACCTCGTTTACCAATCAATGCGTGTGGAGTCCTAACAGCTATGAGCTGCATTAGGTGCCCTGATCATCCGGGAGTCAGTTTCCACGGTCCGTTGCAAATAATTGTCTCTAACAGAAATTTCCAAGTGTATTATTATCTCCCTATTTGTTCTTGAGTACTTGGAATGCCTTCTGTGTTCGTCCATGTGTGTGGGAGGCTGATTTATGGGACTGGCAGTGATTCAAGGAATCCTACAATTGGACATGGCATTTGAGACCACGGCACCCAAGAAACCAAATTGTGGCTTGAATGCTGTTTTGCGAGTGGAGTTAAACCCCTTGTGCCATCTTGGAAATCTACAATTGAGAAGTACAGGTTACCCAGGGGTGAAATCATGAGTCTCTTTGGTCTGCTGCTTGGCCTTCTTGAGCAGGCCCAGCAACTGGTGGTGCCAATCCCTCTTCACTCTCTCGAGTAGGAGCTTTTCCTTCTCAAGCTGCACCCTCACCCTTTCCAGTGCAGATAGTACTTCCCTGCACTTACCAGTATAGGCTGGAAGGGCCTGTATGAGTATGAGGGCCCTGGAGATGGGTTATCACTGGTGGAGGGACAGGGATGCACTGGAGGGGTAGATTAGGATGGACATTGCCCAGCACACATGTGTATCCCTTCAGACAGTCCCAGACAGCATGGCTAGGACCTACTGTTTCTCTGGAGTGAAGAAGAGCTTGCTCCATCAGTTCTGATGGTCTGCTATCTCACCCTGCACATTTCTTCTTTGTGATAGTACAGAAGTCCTGCCACAACTTCTGGAAAGCACTGCCAGATCTCCATTGGCCACCGCAACCATCCATCCTAGCAACAATGTCCTCCTCCTTTTCCCTGTTGCAGAGGTTTCCTCAGGCTTTGGAGAAGAGCAGCCACCTCCTGCATCAGCTGCTGGATCTTTCCTTCTGAAATGAGCTGATGTTTCCTCCTTCTGTGGCTGCCATCGTGGTTTCAGCCTATTTGCAATTAATGGGTTTATTTTAATTGCTCTTCTGTCTGTGTGAGCTGTTTGGATTGTTATTTTGTTCATTTTCATGTTTGTGGTGATGATTTTGCCATTGATGTAAGTGGGATTGATGTTCCTGTTATCAACAGCCTGTGCTTTTCTCACACAGAGGCTGGAGAGGAACCAACAAAGTACTACTTAGTTAATTCAGGAATAATGAAGGGAAAACACATGAATCTCACTCTTTTTTACCTACTTATTATCTTGGTTGTAATTCACCAAGGTTATTATTGGGGAACCCACTTCCTGTTTGCATAAAATAGTTCTGAAACATTTGTGTGCTGATATGTCATAAATAGCCGATTATTTCAGCTAAATAGTACTAAATACCACCAATAAGTCATGTGAGGAAAAATATTTATTGAATTATAGTCTATGTCTTGGCAACACTACCTTATGTTACGTGCCGTAAGTTGAACGCTAAACAGATCCCCCCCGGTGCCCCCTGCCTCGTCATCAGCTCCGCCTCCAGAACAGACTCCTCCCCATCCTTTCCGATGCCCCTCTCGTCACATCCGGATCCGGTCGGCTGCTTGAAGAAGCCGGAAGTTGCTGCCTTCACTCGCT
>JAODUD010000040.1:25846004-25876804 GCA_026784285.1 Stomatorhinus walkeri | reverse complement strand
ATTCTTTGCTCTGCCCCTTCCTGTACCTTTGCCTTCGATCTGCTCGCCTCTCGGTTCTGACCTCGCGCTGTGTTCCTGACCACTCTTTTGCTCGACCCTTCGGATACTGTACTTTGGCTTGTGTGTGTATGTTAATGTTAATGTGTATTAGGTGCGTAAGGAGTGACTGCCGTTTTGTTTCAGCGTTCGTGTTTACCGTCAGGGAGCTAGGATTAGTCGTTGTCATTTAGTTTTCAATTATTTTCGTTATCTTTAGTGTTAGTTTAGATTGGGATGTTTGCGTTAGCTGTTTTGGTTGTTGTTTTGGCCCTAGTCGCTACCGAAGTCTGTTGCACCTTCTGTGTTGTAAAGTCTTTGTGAATAAAAATAGAAAAAATACAAAAAAAGATCCCGTTGTGTCCTGTGTTCCCATTTCCCAACACCGATTTGTCCCGTCTTCCCCTTTCCCTCAGCTACACCTTTCTGGCGATCCCCAACCCTAGACTGGGGATCGTAACACTTAGCTACTTCTGTTTAGTAAAACACAGACCTAACAGCTCATCACATAGTCAGATAGCTAGTCCAAATGCTAACAAACCTTAGTTAAAATTGTTTTAAATCGTAAAAATGTTGCATCTCTAAAATCCAGTTGCAGCATATGGTAAGTCATTACACATGTAGAGTATATACTACACCAGTAGATGGTGTACTTCAGTTACAACTGAGGTATGGGTCTCTCATCAAGGGGCAGCATATCTGAGGCTATGGATCTGCCAAATCCTTGCATGTATGAAATGTATACTTTAATGACACAATGCATTTTGTTACAAAATTAATACTAATGGGGACAGAATTCATTTTGTGACTCCACAGACTGCATTTTGTCTACAAAATGACTGTCTTCTTCCCATTTGCCCCTCCAAGTACACACTTACACACTACAACACTTGGCAGAAGCGTTCACGTGCTTAGCGCAAGTATCCAAAGGTTTTCCAACCCTCAAATAAGCTAAATGCGGCATGCTTAATGTGCAATTAATCCACACTTTGGCAAATACTGCATGGAAGCGGTCTTTGGCTAAGCATATAAAACCACAATGCACCGAATAAGAGACAACTAATGACAATAATTCAGTATTATTGACAGTGCATGACAATAGTCATGAAAGCATTATGGTTGTAGAATGTATGAAAGAGCTGAGAGTCATTACATTTCTTTTTAAACTGCTGACTCAAATATTTAAAGAGTTCAATGGACTCACCACCCAGACATAACCTCATCTCTTCTAAGGCAGGACCCATAAGCAAAGAAATGATAAAATCCACTTAACGTGAAAATTGCAAATGAGAGGAGGCCATTCGGCCCATTGGAGGGAATTAAACTAATTATTTAAAGTTCAGATTTGAAGGAATCTAGGCTTTTAGTTTGCTGATTTGAATCATTGGTAGTTCTGCATTGCCCTTCCTCAATAAAATCATCTGCATTGCTCCCATCTTTAATTAAATGACCACTAAGTGGTTGCACCTGGCATTCTCTGGGTATGAACATATATGTATTCATCACCTGAGTCACAAGAAATTCTGTACAAGTTCAAATCTATGATTAACTACCTTAAGTCCTTGCATGGGTAATTACTCAGTCCTTCCTAAGAAATTGAAAGGATGTGTTAGAGAAAATCAGTTTCTCCATGGATCAGTGAGAATTGTTCAGAAGCCTGATGAGATCCCTTGTCTACACTGCGGAGGATATCTTATTGCAGGTTGTACGCCAACCATTGTGCTGTGTCCTGCCTATTATGTCTGTGTGGCTCACCCATATCTTCCCCAGCATGTTTGCTGTATTTTACGTTTGTTGCAACCATTTTTATATCACTCCCTCAGGGACTGACATTTAAAGATATAATCTTTTCATGTAAGGAGGTGATGTTTTTGTGAGTCTCCTCTAGCTGGGCCTCAGTGCCTTGGACGGTAATAGCTTGTATCTCTGCTTCTGATGCAGGACTTGGAGGAGCTAGCTGTCTACATGTGTTGACGAGTATTTTCTCAGAAGCTTCTTGAGATTGTGGATATCTTTCCAGGTTGTTGACAGCTTGAGTTCGATCAGTGGTGGAGGTGAAATTGAATAAACTCAGCATGTAGTCATGGTGTAGGAGGATCATTGTACTTTTTCCTGAAACAAACAAAATGTTTTACTAATAGTGTAATATTCAGTTATTTATATCTATACTAAACATATACACAGCTTCAACATTACCACGTACAGTCAAATGACTCGTGTGCTGCGGGAATTCAAAGGTTCACGCGATATCCTACCGCGCATGCGTTGAATGCAACTGGGCTGAAACTGTTATTGCTCTAAAGCTGTGGATCTGCATGCAGGCGCATTTCAACTGCGTTGGAAATTGCGTGCACGGCACGCAGCATTACGCTAAATCACGCATAATGTATCCGCGTTGTAGCTCCGTATGAACCGAAAGCGAAAGTTTTTGAGTGCGATCGAAAACAGCTTCATGTCACGTCCGCTGTTTTTCGCTACTATAAACAATTGTAAGACTTCTGTACGGCGCTAAACCATTTTATGGTCATATTGTCGTAGTGGCTATAACAGGGGGGCATGTATAATGTGTTTATTTGTATGCAGTGTTTCTAAAATCAGTTGTATTTGATTTATTGAAAATAATTATATTGCGTGTCTACTACAGATTTTTTGCTCTTTATTTGTGACCTCGACTACCATACACCACAGCTGTTGTTGTCTTGTTAATAAATGTCCTGTATCTTGATCTATGTGCAAACTTTTATCTTGCTGTCGTTTTCTTACACAGGAACTACATTCAAACTCCGAATGACCAAAAACGAGCTGTGCACTTACTTTGAATCATGGCTGTAACCAAAGGGAGACGCATAAACCGCACTGGATTTTTTTGTGTATGGTTTTATTTTTTTTTAGGCTGCTACGGTGTCCCTAATTATGTCATAAACAAGCACATATTCCCTTGGGACAAAATGAGACTTCCGAGTAATGTCCTCCCAAACCACTATGATCTGAGCATTCATCCGAATCTTACCACTCTCCACTTCACCGGATCTGTGAAGATCGAAGTGGATATCAAGCAAGACACGAGTTACATAGTTCTGCACAGCAAAGATTTGAATGTTACGCTGGCAAAGATTGTACTAGAGGACGACCCGAAGGACGGCATCACGGAGCAGACCCTTACGGTCCTGGAGCATCTACATCACGAGCAGATTGCCCTGCTGGCCCACGAAATACTCCGCGGTGGCAAAAAGTATCAACTTCACATCCAGTTTCACGCACAGTTGGCGGATGGCTTCGACGGTTTTTATAAAAGCAGCTACCGGACCCAAAACGGTGAAAATAGGTAATATCTTAATTAGATATATAGTTTTTTGCAAGATTGTGAACGTATAATGTTTATATTACGTACATTTAAAGAATAAAAGACTTATTGTAAATGTAAAAGCATAACATCCTTATGTATCTCGTATATGCACTCCACATATGTGTTTTTCCTCTCTCCTTGAAGGATACTTGCTGCCACCGACTTCGAGCCTACTGCGGCGAGGATGGCTTTCCCTTGTTTCGATGAGCCGCAGTTTAAAGCCACGTTTACCGTTAGGATACAGCGGGAAGAGAGATATACCGCACTCTCAAATATGCCAAAGGTATACTGCAGCCATTTGGCCCCGTTATGTTTTATCCCGTAGTTTTATTTCGTGATTTATGTTTTCAGTGATTGCATTACATCTTCGTTTGGAAGTTCTATCCTTTTGTGGAGAAAAAAGATCTCTCTTTCATCCTTAGATACGAACACTTGAGCTTGGTAATGGTCTAGTGGAGGATCATTTTGCCCAAAGTGTGAGAATGAGCACCTATCTGGTGGCATACGTAGTGTGCGATTTCAGATCTGTTACAGCCAACACATCCTCAGGAGTAAAGGTGAGGTGCCTTGCTTTACTGATTTACTTTTTTGGTGTCCATGTATTAAATACATTCACACATGTTTGTAAAACCTAGCTTGTGGGGACCGTCCATTAATGTCTATGTGGGAAAAACCAAACAAGTAACCAAAACAAAATACAAGTATTTTTGGCATTTTTAGCTTTTTTACTAAATTCAGATTTTTATAAAATTGAGTGTCCCCTTGTGGGGACTGAAAAAAATGTCCCCAAAAGGTCAAAATAAGTTATTATCACATTGAGGGAATATTTGCTCCCCTCGGTGTAATATATACTTTCCCCCAGACATACTCAAAAATTGCATTGCAGTGCTTAAATGGTCCTGGGCTGTCTTAGTCACATTCAGTGTTGCTTGGTTTGTCTTGATTTCTCATAAAATATTAGAAAAATATTTTTTTACATAACACATTAACAGAAATATGTAAGTTAGCTAATCAGCTAATGTTGAGGAGGACAGAAAAAGTGGCTTAAATATATAAATATGCATGTCTCCAGGTTTCAGTGTTTGCTGTTCCTGAGAAGTGGGATCAAAGTCACCATGCACTTGAAGCTGCAGTAAAACTGCTGGAATTCTATGAGAGTTATTTTGGCATTAGTTACCCACTGCCAAAACAAGGTAAAAATGTGAAGCAATTTAAGACGAAGTTAAAAATACCACTATTTTTTTAAATAACTGTTTTAAGTGGCAGACAGTCACATATGAGTTTTGTGTTATAGACCTCATCGCCATACCAGATTTCCTGTCAGGGGCTATGGAAAACTGGGGCTTAATTACTTACAGAGAGACTGCCCTCCTGTATGATCCGCAGACATCATCTGCCCAGGACAAGATGGAGATCACCAGAATCATAGGGCATGAGCTAGCTCATCAGGTATTTTCATCATGAGCGGGCATTCAGCAGAGAGTATAGTGCCTTGCAGTGACCATTGACTTGTCCAACTCTGATGCACGTGTATGCTACAGGTGTTTAAAAGTCAGTAACGCCTTGCTTATTCTTTTTGCGTGCTCCTCTTTACAATATTAATTACTTTTCTGTGGTATTTTTCAGTTTTAGTGGAGTATTTTGCCATCGTCTTCACAAGCATTACTTTCCTATGCTGATGAAATGCCAGTTGAAATCTTATCCATGCATTTTTTTGTCAGTGGTTTGGCAATCTGGTGACGATGGATTGGTGGAACGACATCTGGCTGAATGAAGGCTTTGCCAGGTACATGGAGAAGGTGTCGCTCAGCACCACCTATCCTGATATTCCAGTGGTAAGTGTAAATTATTCTGTGTTATGCAACAGTATTTCTGGAACAATCCTTGTTTTATTCTTGCTGTTTACGTTGGCCGTAGTCCTAACGTTGATATGCCGTATTTTTCAGGATGATTATTTCTTAAATGTTTGTTTTGGAGCCATCTCCAGGGATTGTCTCAACTCCTCGCACCCCATTTCTAACCCAGCTGAAACTCCAGTTCAGATTATGGAGATGTTTGACACGGTCTCCTATGACAAGGTCAGTACTGCACGCAGAAATGCAGTGTCATCCCCTAAACACGTATACACTCATTATGATTCTGCATGTCTAGTCTTGTCAACTCATGTTCATTTATATAGCTCATTGTGATTTTTGGAGGGAGCACAGTGGGTTGCAGTGTTTCCTGAAACCTCCAGGGTGGTGGGATTGAGCCATACCTCTGTTCAGTGTGCTGCTGGTATGTGCTTTCTGTGTTGTGTGAGTTTTCTCTGGTTAGCTTCTGTTTCCCTCTGCAGCAGTGTTTCCCAGTCCAGGACCAGATTGGGAAACACTACTCTATAGTCATAGGCCATGCAGAGAGGTGAATCTTTAAAGTCTTTAAATTACAGATTGTGTGTATGGGTCCCTTGCCAGGCACAATTTTGCTACCTGTGATCAGTTCCAGGCTCCCTGTCACCCTCAACAGGATAATCAGTGGGAAGGTGGATATTATAATCATGATATTATGGTTTGCAGCTAAGGTACAGGAAAAACTGTATACACCATCACATTATTCTGCTGCTTCTGTTGAGTGTCACAATAGGGCTCTCATTAATATTTTAGGTGCATTACTAATCTGCTTAGTCAATTGTAGGTGCAAATAAACATCCATATAGTACTGAAAAGCCGGCCTCCAGACAAATGTTTATGCCACCCATCTAAAGCCCAGGTGATTATTGTGTACGCACCATATAATCGCAATGTGATATCATGCAGCCCTAAGTACAATGCAATACGTATAGTGAGTCATTCACAACAATGAGTTATTGCTTGGTAACGCTGGGGGGGTAACGGTAACAGTGCAACTGTGTTAAGGCAACTGGGTCCGCTGTTTATAAGAGTGATGGCTTGTGGGAAGAATCTGTTCTTGTACCTGTTTGTTTTGGTGCACTGTTCAAAGAGGTGCTGGCCCGGGTGTGAGGGGTCTTTGTTGTTATCCTACCTTTGCTTTCCTAGGGTGCATGTATCCTAAACATGCTAAGAGACTTCCTGTCTGAGGAGGTGTTCAGGAGCGGAATTACACGCTACCTAAAGCTGCACAGCTACCAAAATGCCAAAAGCAATGACCTGTGGAACTCCATAGCAAATGTGAGCACTCCTTCCTTATATGTTATTTGTTAGAATTTCATCAATATCAAAGAAATAAACAAAATACTGAAAACTTGAATGTTTTAATATTTTCTTTTCTGGCTGAAGACTTCCTTTGCAGATACTCTTCCCACGACGGAGTTTTGCTATACTTCCTCCCAAGCTGAAAGGACAGCTGTAAGTATTGCTAACATCTTTGACTGATTCATCACTGTCATACACTAGTCTTGTGCTGATACGAAGTCAGTGGATTGCAGTAGTGCATTGCATTATACTTTAGAGGCATATGGATGCACTGTCTCAGTGAACGTCTATTAGATTATGTACTGCATATTAAAAATACTTCATCAATATTTTAAATTAGTTCTGCACAATATTGAAAAAAAGTCAAATAATCACGATGGGATATTTATGAAGTAAAAAAGGAGATGAAGATTGACCCAAAATAACCTATAGACAAACAGAACTTATTACTTGCCAAATAGAGTGTCAGTTAAGTTGGTGGTGTTTCCATGAGTTGTGCCTACAAAATGCACTGTTGACAAATCACTTGCTCTTGCACAATATCGTCTCCATGGAATCCACAATATTTCTGTACAGTGGAAGGTGAATGTCTTCTGGGGACCGATTCTTGTTAGCCTCTTTCCTCCTCGCTCATCTTGTTTCTCACAAACACACCACACTGTCTATGTGTGAGCCCAGCAGCAATCACAAAAAGATTATGATTGGCTCGGTGCAGTCCTTGCAATGTGACAGTTTCATGTGCAAACTATACAGTGCTGATATTAACTTTGCACATCGTGCTAGCCTATTTTAAACATATAAAGTATTCACTGGATTAATCTTAGTAATTAGCTGTTGTGTCAATGGCGACTAATGCTAGGAAGTATGAAAAAGACAAATCTTTTGAAAGAAGGAATGTCATGTTGGTTTGGGGCATTTGACACCATGTGAGGTCACTGTTTGACATGTTCCAACGTGTTTTATTTCCATTTGCTGCTCCAGCACCGCTACACATGTTCACAGACCCCAGACATTAGGAGCATGATGGACACCTGGACCAAGCAGATGGGTATACCTTTGATTACAGTGGAGAGGAAAGGGCAGCTGGTCCAAATCCGACAGGACAGGTTCTTGAAGGGAGTGCTTGAGGAGGATGCAGAGTACCCTGCTCTGCAGTCAGGGTGCGTGACACTGCAGTGGCTTGTGGGGACTGCAGGGCATCATTAGGCTAACCTATGGCAAGCCTGCGTCCTGTAGCACGTCTGAGTCATCAAAAGCTAAATGCATTATTTAGAGGCAGGTTTTCTGTATCACATACTTATAGATCCATATCCTTGATCTTATGACAGCAAACATCACTTAGCTACACCAGGATTTGTTGATTTCTAAAAGGCCTATTGATTTCTTACACACTTGAAAAAATGTATTGAGAACCTTTCCTGTCTCACTATATACAGTGGTACCTCGATTCTCAAACTCACTAGAACCTGAATTTCTTGAAAGCTGAACAGACCAGTTTGACCTAGAACTCGATCTGAATATCAGAAGTTGAATCATGAACGTTGACCTAATATAAATTGTACACGCCAGGAAATGAGTCATACTACAATGCAATTCTTACTTGAATGCCTTATTCACAGACTGGACAATTAACCAAATAAAGCAGAGCAACATTACAGTAACTAACAATAAATAAACCTCTAACTTATGTGTACTATTAAGAGCATTTATGTCATTTATGTAAATTTTATTTTACCAAGTAAATTAACTGAATACCAGTTCTCATTGCTTTACGTGATATTCAGGAGAAATGGCAGATAACGCATTGGAACTGCCTGGGATACAAACATCATGTGTGTAACTAAACTGTTCAGCCAATAAAGGCAAAGGTGTGTCGTCACGGAGGCGGTTCCAGTTTGTGCAGCCGGGTGAGAGGTCGTAATGCATTGCATCAGGATCAGAATGCGTTGCTTTAAACCAGCGCTGTAAGCAAGTCGAACGCACCCAATGACCAGACTGGGGAAACAAACTGAAACGCAGACTTAATACAGAGGACTAATAACAACCAGAAACAGCTGATCACATGGGTTTCCCACACGAGGTTAATGAGGGGGCGTGGCACATGGAAGGAGCGGTAGATCGGGGCAGGACAGGGGTAATGTTGGAATAAGATCTTTATTGTTTTGGAAGCCATTAAGAAAAAAATGCTCTTGTTTTATCCTGTTCATTTTGTGTTTAAATGCTAATATATATATATATATAAATAAACATATTTAGGTGTAATTTTGGAGGGTCGGGAACCAATTTTTCATTATTTCTTATGGGAAAAATTCGATCAGAACTCGAACTTTTTAGGATTGGAGTAAGTTTTTAGTCCGGAATGGAGTAAGTTCGAGAACTGAGGTACCACTGTATAAATAAAAACCATCCTTATCCCTTGCCAGCAACGAAGGGAAAGATGACTTCACATATAATAATAAGTAAATGCAAATGGTTGTCTAGTTTGTGAGTATTTGTCTGTTCAACAGGTACCTGTGGCATGTTCCTCTCACCTACGTAACCAGCGGATCCCAGAGAGTGTGGAGACATTTACTGAAGACAAAGACAGGTGTGTGTGTGTGTGTATGTATTTATGTATATGTGTGTGTAGGTGTATATATTTTGTTTTTGTTTTTTTTTGGCTTGCAGAACAAACATGACTGGCGTATCTGGGACACTATAATAATCATTTACTTTGCTTCATTCCTTATAATTAGACACAGTTCGTCTGCAAGGAGAAGTGAGCTGGATAAAATTCAACGTCGACATGAATGGGTATTACATGGTGCACTATGGAGACAGAGGGTGGGATGAGCTGATTTCCCTGCTGGAACATGACTACTCTGCACTGAGCAGCAAGGACAGGACAAACCTCATCCACAATGCCCTTCAACTTGTCAGGTATCATGTCCTATACCTGTTTGTTAAAATGCATTGATTTCTTTAATCTATTATTTTCCCGGGCCATAAATTTACATCGTAGAGCCTTTCCATAAGAAGAAGAGCTAATCTTAAACCCACCCATCTTCATTACTCATCATCCAGGATAAGGTCACAGTGATAATAGAATCTATCCCAGGAAATACAGAGCACAAGGCAAGAGAACAAACACACACTCGTATGCACACAAACATACTCTGTCGATCATTTTGAGAAGGCAGTTTGTATAACTATATCTTTAGACTGTTGGATGGAAAGAGGAGAACATGCAAACTGCACACACAATCAAAGAGGGTCAGATTTGAAGCGCCAACCCCGAAGGTGCAATGCCAGCCACCTTACCCTCTTGGATAAACTCTATTCTTATTATCAGCTATGTAAGCCAATAAGCACATAGCTGTGTTTCCCAACATGACTCTGGGGGGGCACTCAGCCAGTCCATGTTTTTGTTCCCTCCCAGCTCCCTGCTCTGGTACGGTGCTGGGAGGAAACAAAAACTTGGAATGGCTGGGAATCCCCATAAGTCTAGGTTGGGGTGCAAGAACAGCTGGAACACAGGAAAAGGGCTCGCAATCTTGAATTGTATGGATTTTAGATGGGAAGTTTATACCTCCTTCAGTGCAATTGGAGAGCATACAAAAATGTCTTTCTACTGCATGAATGAATGTTTTTTTGTTTTCTGATTGGCCGCTACACAGTGCTGGAAAGCTGTCATTGGACAGAGCGTTGGACCTAACTCGCTACCTAAGGAAGGAGACTGACAACATGCCACTGCTGCAGGGCATTGCATACCTCAATTTGCTTCACTGGATGATGGAGAAAATGGGAATCCTGGAAACAGCAGGAAAGCTAAAGGTTTGGCTTCCCTCTGCTCTTTTTGATATTGTGGTCACACTCCATTTAAAGCTGTCTATAATGCACTAAAGGTGAAGGACAGAGTTTATTTCTATAGCACATTTAAAACAACCAAATTTGACCAAAGTGCTGAACATAGATACCTACCTGTGCAGGATATCCCCCACCATCTACCTCCTGAGGTCAGCTCCAGGGTCACTTTGACCCCGTACTTAAGTCATGGACAAGAAATAAATAAATACAGTGGTACCTCAGAACTCGAATTTAATCCTTTCAGAACTCCAGATTGAATCCTAAAAAGTTCAAGTTCTGATCGAATTTTCCACATAAGAAATAATGGAAAACCAATTAATTGGTTCCTGGCCCCAAAAAATTACACCTAAATTACACCTGTTTCTGCTTGTTGTCATTAGTCCTCTGTATTTAGTCCGCCTTTTAGTTTGTTTCCCAGTCCAGTCATTGTATTGTCCGTCTGCATTTTGCCTGCCTTACCTGTAATTAAACCCCATATTCCCCGATACCCTGACGTCTGCACCTTTATCTCCGTCCTGTCCCCGCTCGGCACAACAATATTATTATAATTAAATGTATTAATGGTTTATTATTAATATTACAATAATTAATTTTAAAAAAATCTTATTTTTAAATGTATTTTATTGTAATAAAAATTACTGTTACTGTCAATCATTGTCTAAATATATTTTTACTGTCTAAATATATGTATTCAGCTAGTATAAACATGCACGATGCTATCACAGCAAATGCGAGGCTGAGACTGAAGCGTTACCCTTTGTTTCCACTGAGAGACGTGCCGCGTGACTCATTTCCCCGCGTGTACAAGTTATCTTAGGTCGGCATTCACTATTTGACTTCTGAAATTCAAATCTGTCACGACCGGAAGAGAGAGAGGAGTGCGGATCCAGGAATGCGGGGCGAGAAGGGATCGTGTCCGACCTGCTGGGCAGATGGAGGGGACAAGCAAAGAGCAGAGCGTGGGGGGACGAGACGTGAGCTGGTCGGGAGCTGGGAAGCCGGGAGGGATCACCCGGGGGGGTGCCCTCCCGGGGGGAGCGTGAGACCGGAACTGGAGATCGGTGCGCTGGAATCGTCATCCTGGGGCAGGTGCGTGGGTCAAAGCCAGGAAGGCCAGTCCGACACAGAGGCACGGGCACAGGACACGGAAGGACGGGGAGACTAGGGAGGCGGGGAACAACGGGAACGGGGGCGCGGGTTCTGGGAAGGAAACCAACAGAGGCGAGGCAACAACACCGGGAAGACGGACAGGCAGGGAAGGCGAGGGCACACGCTAGATGAGAGAAACGCTCAGTAAGACACAGGAACTTCGGCTCAATACTTCGCAGTGTCTTTAGGTTGCGGCAGCGCTTATAACTCTGACTCCAATCATCTGGGATGTGAGTCACCTGGCGGGGAGCCGCCCCGTGTGGGCGTGACAAAATAGAGTTCTAGGTAATTTTTTTTCGAACTTGTTGGTTCGACTTAAGAAATTCGAGTTCTAATGAGTTTGAGAACTGAGGTACCACTGTATTTGAATTGCTGTAACTTTTAACAATACCTCTTCAAATTTTGTAAATGCAGTTGTTCTAAAATAGTAATTAATTTGATTTATTCTACATAATCATTTGTAGCACGAGTTGCATAAAGACATAATATGCCAGGACATTACTACCTCCTGCCAAAGCTTCTGAAACCATTTTGTTCTTCCAGAATTACATACTTTGGTACTTCAAGGATGTCATAGATAAACAGACATGGAGCGATGATGGCTCTATGTCTGAAAGCAAGGTTCGAGCTGAACTTCTGGAGTTGGCCTGTACCCTTGAATACCCTCAGTGTGTTGAAAGGGCCTCCAAGATCTTTAGTGAATGGGTTTCTTCAAATGGAGCTAAGAGGTCAGCCCACTAAAAGCGGAAACATGTATCACTTTTCTAGTAACTTAAAAGTGGCATATGCATAGGTATTACACACGTGCATTTTAGGCTGGTCAACAAAATATTTTGACTGTTAAGGACTTGACATATATTCATTTGACCATATCAAGGAAATCTGTCCGTCCTGTCTTCCATTAGTGTGCCCACGGTTGTCCTGAGGCCGGTGTACCTTGTGGGAGCCCAGCAAACACCCAACTGGAATTTCCTCCTTCAGGTTTACAGCCAAACACTGTCCTCTGCTGAGAAAAAAAAGATTCTGTTCGCACTGACTTGCAGCAAAGACCTTGAGAAGCTCAATAAGTATGCATACTGAGAATTTTCTTTTAATCAAGTCAAATTAAATTATATGTTTATATACGTAACATAGTTGCCAATATAATCCTTGTGGTCCGACACCTCTGACTGTGAATCCTTACTTTGCTGTCCCAAATATTCATCTTTTCCACATGTCAAGTGAGTTGTTTGTGGCTTCAGTAAGAAGCAGTTCAGAAAAACCAGTCACACTGCATTTCCATTTGATTGCTGTCTGTGATGCTGTGCCTAACACGGGTTACATTGATTTGTATGGTTTTTGGAAATCTGAGTGTTATGAGGCAAATTGTTGAGTGTCTTATATAACACTTAATCAGGTAATTAAATTATATGTGTATGGACCTTGTTTTTTGCTTTTTGCTTGCTTGGCAGGTTGATTGATCTGGCTATGAAAGGGGAGGTAATCAAAACACAGGACCTTCCTGCATTGATTGCTGCCATCGCTAGAAACCCTGCAGGACACACACTGGCTTGGAATTTTGTCCAGAAAAACTGGAAAAAGCTGTTGGAAAAGTAAGCTTTCATATTGTTGTGTTGTGGTGATTTATTTTCCAAAACTGCAAAATCACAGGACAGTATTTACTCACTCTTCGGAGGTTGACTCTAATTGTACATGTGCCCATTCTGTGGTACACTTCTGTGCTTTCTGAACACTTTATATGTCACAACCTATACAGTATTTTACTGTGAACACTGGAATACTCTTCCAAGGCACAATGCCTTGCCAAATGAAAGAGATGCTTTATGTCTATGTAGCCATGCCGTTGGTCATCACCGAGGACATTTGTCCTGAGCAAACTGCACAAGTGATGATGAAATGCAAGTGTTAGGCACAGAAAATGAAGCCTTACCTGTCTGCAATTGAGTGGTTTGACATAAATACTCCTGGCTCCTGAGAAGGTTCTTTTACTCCAGTAGGTATTTACAGTCAGATAAGCATTTGATGTGACACGGTGTGGAACTGGCACAGTGCTTTTTCCGACCCTGTTCAGTGAAGGGTGTAGTCATACATTTCTTTATAGAAATTAAGCAAATTTAAAAACATGCTACTGTTTATGATTAATTATAATAAATCAACTGTTTGTATGTTGCACATTTTTCATAGAGATTAATGTGAAAAAAATGCAAAAGTAAAAAATGTATATATTCAAATGGTGGGTTTTTAAAATATTTTGTTAATAAAATTAAAGCAGGACAAAATGAAATACTCATCATATTGCAAATACAATTTTATAATTTAGTTTTGCAGTGAACGATTCAAATACATAAATACATTTCAATATTTTAACCAGATTTCATTTGGGGTCATCGTCTATAAGAAAGATCCTCATGGGAACCATGTCTAGTTTTGCTTCAGAAAAGGAGCTGGAGCAGGTAAGATTTATTCATCTTTGGATGGCTGCTGAACTGATGCTATCATCTTAAATTTCTCTTGAATTTCCAGAGCAACCTGGTGACTTTGGGTGCCCTTTATACAGTGTGTTTCAGAACCATTCTCATGCTAATGTAATCTTCTTTTAATAGTGAATTTTGACACCTATAACTTGAGGTGTATTCTTGATCTGTTTGCCAGTTATAAACCACATTTTTCTTCACCATTCCAACTATTCTCCTCTCATTCACTTCACTGCTCTTTTATGGTCTGCCAAATAGTTTCAATAGCTGAGCTCACCATTGCACTCTTACATCCTAATAATGTATCAAGCCACTGAGTTTGACTATCTGTGACCAGTTTCTTACAGTTTTTCAGCTGCATGATGGTCTGCTTCAATGGCATTGCTACATCTCATGCTGATACAGGGACAAATTCCAATACCTAGAATCTTCTCATGATCTTTGGCTATTTCTTTCATTAGGTAACAATGAAATGAAACCCAAATGCATTTGAGCAATAGGCCATCCAATTACTTTAGGTCTACTAAAATTGGAGGCTACACTGTTTACCCAATCTGAAAATCAATTTACATCTCAAAGTTAGCACCTTATAGTCATAGAAACTGTTTCATGTCAGAAAGTACAGATCCAAAACTGCCAAAATATCACTGTCCACATGTCTCGAACTCTACATTTCCAGTATAAACTGTTCATTTTCAAGATATAATTATTAAGACATAAAAGCAAATTTGAGTAATTTATAATTAATCCAAGTATACTGTTTACTACTGAATGTTGGGTGGGTGGATTTCTCTTCAGAAAATCTGAAAAGTTAAAGTAGTGTTTGCAAAATAATCACAGATAAAAAGGTTAAACATTCACATATTTACATCACATTCACTGTCAATTATTTTTTTCTTGACAGGCAAAAGCACTGTTTGACCTGCTAAAATCCCAGGGACATGAATTAAAGGTGACACAAGTCATATTAGAAACAATCCAGAAGAATATCCGATGGGCAGAGAGGAATCTGCATGTCCTCGATGAATGGCTAGAAAAAAATTCTCCACAACGTTCAACAGTGTTTTAAAACTGTTTTTGAATATAAATACATTTACTGAAATGTGTGTGAGCTTGATATAAATGTACAACTCCATGACAATACAGTTTTCTAAGATTGCAAATAAAATATTTAATACCACACCTTTATGTTCATCTCATTGTGTTCATAGACAGGGCCAGCATGATTAATTCCTAGGTACCGGACAAAATTTTCAGCAGGGTCCCCTGCATGAGGATCACCTGCCCGGCAACTTCCTCGATTGTCCACCAAATCCAACGGGCCTGTTGATAGATCACAGTGTTCCTAAATATCAATTAAAATAATATTAAAAAGTAGTGTCCCATTCTGTGCTGTTCTATGGTCTATCACACTAAATATTATCAGATATCTTGTTGCGTTCCCTGCCAAAACAATGTGCTGTGACAGTCATGTAGAATAATATTATAGAAAATAGATATTTTATTCATTCAGTTGGTAGAAATACAGATGAAGGCAAACACAGCACAGAATCAGCCAGCATCTGGTACCCCTAGAACTGGGGTATCAATCTCCAGTCCTGGGGGGCCAGAGCCCAGTGTAGCTTGGTTCTTTCCTATTCTACCACAAATGATTGAGCGCAATAGCTGTGTGGTAATTAGCACAAGGAGTTGAATCAGGTGTGTTAAACGAGGGGAAACCAAGTGCAGGGCTCCGGCCCCCCAGGACTGGAGTTTGACACCCCTGCCCTAGAACAATTAGGTCTAAGGGTGTTAAGCATCAGTGTGCCAGCCATGGGATTCAAACGGGCAGTCTTGCTATCATGGGAACAGGCCTAAACTCCAGAGCCTTACACCGTGCACCGGACCTAGTGAAAGCTGATCCCCCCCAGGCCTGTGCCACAAATAAGGATACAAAGACATATACCTGGATCTTTTAGGAACAGAGTGGAAGTTAATGTGGTACTGGAAAAAAGTTGTCAAAAAGGTGAAGCCATATAAATATTTATTTGCTAGATATTTACGGCACAAACCTATATCCACAGGGAACAGGAGCAGTCATTTACTTAACTACGAGGCCTGCTTCTCATTAAAAAGGCAACAAAAAATTTTGTAAATACAAACCGCCTCAGTGTGTGAGTGTATTTCCCCCAGATCAATATCGTTTTACATACATCTTACTTTATTCATGTGTGTAAATGTGCGGCTTGCAATGCACTGGCATCATGTTCCAATCCGCGTGTTCCCCTGCCTGGTGCTCTGGTTGCTGGGGTAGGCTCCCAACAACCCCCCTGCTAGACAAATGGTTTGAAGATGGATGAACGAATGAAAACGATTTGAAATCCTAGTTCCTTGGGAATCGCTTTAGTAATATAATATTCATGCTTGGTTTGTTTTCTATGATGGGGACAGGAGACATTTTGTCAGGAGCTCCAGAATTTAGAACAGACAGTATATGAATATATATGTATTAAAGGGGAACCGAAAATGCATTAATTTGAAGCCAGGCAACTTATTTTCTCAAAATATTTATGTAAGTACTTTCACTGGGAACGAGGATTTAACCTCCCCTAATACAGTTAAAGAATACCATCATGATAAGGTTTATCGTTTTATTTTTAAGGCTTTTACTCAACTTTCGATCCCTTTGTGTCTTTCATGACAAATATGACTCTTCAATCCGTCCAAAAAAATAGTTTTAATGCTATTCATTGGTGCTGCACAAGTTGAAAACTCAAACAAAAAGGTATTTTCCTTATTTTTAATTTATACAGAAATCACGCGTTACATTGGCCTAAAACAGTTTTCTAAGCACAACACAGGTTATAGAACTAGCAGAGAAAAACGACCGCGCCCTAATAACCCAGGACAAACTTTCCTCTGCACCCCGCCATATACAAACAAACACACCAACCTGCACTTAAATGGTCGGCTTTATTTTCGTTTGTTATTATAATTACAAGGTCACGACGACAACCAATAAACCTTCAGGAGAGGCTGGGTGACAACCAATTAAAACGCGAGTACTTAGCCGGTTCCTAGGACCTTGAATTCGGCCTCGTCATGTGTCAGAGAAAAGGGAAGGAAATGCATGTAGTTCCGCTTGAAATGGTCGGCTGACTGAACAAGTCTCTGTCTCACAGTACACTGAAATTAAAAAAGTCTGTGATTTCCCCCCCTTATTGGCGTTCTTAAACGCCAGTTTGGTAAAAGTATCTTAATATTTGGATGAGCTCTGTTTTGGTAATGGACAATACAGGATTCTGAGAAGTCGAAGGGAGCAATTACTCGCTTTGGCGTCACGAGCTAAGGCTGCTTCGCTGGACAGTTAGCATGTGTACGCTGAGTTTTGGGTCGTTTTACAGTTAATTTTCCCATCCACGGATCGATAAAATAAGACTGGTTCTCCGCATAGCGAAGATTTGACAACATGGAGCCCTTTCAAGGCGGTAAGTTACTTTTTTCCCCTGTGGCGCGAGCTGCTGTCGTAGGTTTGTAGTTTGCTAGAATCCGGCAGCGGATTCACCAGGAACGGTCGGGGTGGCTGGATCTAAGCCCACACCAAGTTTGGACGACTTGAGGCCTGGTTAGACCGTTTATCTGAAGCACGGCTTAACGCGACATGTCACAGCCGCGCCGTCGGTTCCCCTAAAGCCCTATGATCTGTTCGACAAGCGCACGGTTACATGACAGGCGACTGGAGCTGGTGATTTAATCGACGGGGTTTGGAACATTGATGTCTGGTTATGCAGGCTACCTGCTAAACCAGCGACACGCCGCAAAGTTTTCTGCTTTAAAAAGAAGCAGCAGGTGTTAAATGATGGTGGTAGAAAAGCCCAGGACGGCGCCGCTGCCTGGCCAGTCTGCTGCTGTCATTGCAGCGCCGCGTCCCTTGTTTCCGTGAAGGCGATTAATTGTTTACATCTATTTCGACACAGTGACTGTCTTTTTCCTCGTTCCTCTGACTGTTTATATTGATGCTTAATATTTCTTTAATACTTTCTGCATGCTGTCAATTTTGGATCACTGATGGGTGTTTTAAGATTGCTTGGTATTGAAGTTATTTTGACTTTGATATAAAATTTGTGAACTACTTTCTCAGTCAAGAGCAGCAAATAAAATGCATCAAAATAGTCAGCTATAACTATTATTCTGTAGGTTATTTTCCCACAAAGGCTATACATGCTTAATTATAATAAATGCATTAAGAATGTTTATGCTTGGTGTATTCCTTTGGACCAGTTGTAAAACATAATCCAGGGCCTCTGGTCCAACCAAATAAACTGAGTTAATTGCTTTCAGTTTGAGCATTATTCGTATTATGAGGAATTCCCTAGCGAATTCAGTGCAAAAGCAGTGTAACCCAAAAACAGAAAGAAACTGACAAGTTACTACAGAAAGTACATAGCTAGGGACTTTCCGTGAGCATACAGAGAGAAATAGGCCAGGTTTGTGTATAGCTTTGTATCTGCCTGTGTGTTAGCCCCCTCATTGCTGCCAGTTCACCTAATTTTGCTGTGGCCAGCTTATTTTTCTTTCTGGCGAATGTCCCTGCTTATCTATTAGGTTTAACTCCGCTCCATTCTCACCCTTATCTAGGCATGACATATTAAACACAAACATTCATTGCACTTATTTTTAGTAGTTTTGTATGAGATTCTCTGACAGACATGGCCTGACATTCGCAGATATAAAATAAAATCTTGTGGCATAATGGTGTTGGTGTGAAATTTTGCAGTGTGTGTACATACCATGCACTGTTGATTGCCTTGCTTTATGCAAAACTGAAGGTTCTTTCAGTTGCTATAATCACTGTAAATGCACACAGAAGCAAACTGAAAAGCGTGTGTGAGTTTGTATTGTGAGTATTCTTGACAATCCACTGGCAGCTGTACACTGACACAAGCTGAGTATCTCTATCTAACCAGGGATTAAGATGGAATAGTTTAGCCATTTGTGTCAGTTCTTCTTGATATGCTGTGGGACTTTCACTGTATCATATGAACTTTGCAGTTTTTTTTCACATTACAAGATTTTTTATATTCTACTTTTTTTTGTTTTTACAGTTGTCTGGTGGGTGAGGCAGGTGAATTCATACCCATAATTTGAAATGAGTTAGCCACATAAATGAAACTGAATTAAAAAAATGCAGCCCTCTTAAAATTTTAAATTACATGAATCTTTACTTGATACCAGAAAATAAAAAAATAAAAAAACTCAAAATGGTGCCCTTTGAAACACTGCTTTGAGTTCCTGGAAAATCAGTTCTACAGGGGGAAAAATAATTTGAATAATTCTTGGAGAACTTCAAAACGCCCAGAAATCTTACGTCACCCAAAAGCTTTAATCTGGCTCCAGAATTATCCAGTTCTTGAAGATCAAAGCATGCAATCTTTTGAGCACAGTCTTGCTGGAGACAGAAGTAGTAAAAATTTCAATAATAAAACTTAATGAATAATGCTTTTCAGTTATAAAGTTTTCCCTTTGTGACTCTGGTGTCAGTGCGCCTTGGTGGGGAGCACTGCATCTGTGCTCTGTGATTTCAGGGATGGGCTACGTGCTCATCTTGACCCAAAAATGGATAAGCGATTATGGCGTGTGGATATCCCAGAGGGAATTTTCATATAAACTCGAAATCGTTAGTTGTCACTTTGTTTCACTTTTGTTGCTGTTCCAGGCAGTTGTATTGAGGGTTTTAATGGATTTAAGTTAAATGCAAGTGGGAATATAAAACGGATGGATGTGTTGGGATGTCCCGTAATACCAACAGTCAGACAAAATTACTTGCCCATTTAGCATCTTTTTATGTCTGCAAAAGCAACTCTGTTGCAACCTCTTTTCTTTTTATCTCCTTTTATATCTATATATTTATATGGTGTGGAACTGCTTGCCCCCTACTGAAGTTTCATAATATCTGCGTGCTTCTGTTGGTTTCCATTGATGTACTGCAAAAACAGGAAATCTACGGTTAACTGACTTAATTTTGGCTTTTTCACTGCTGCTGTTCTTGTAGGCAGTATGAGAATCGAAACTTTTGAAGCCAAAGGAAACAAGATAGCAAAAAATGTCTGTAGAAGCATTTTCATAAACTGTTCCTTAGACTTTAGGCCTGTCATTAAGTAGAATAATGATGTCAATCAGTTACTGCATGTATTAGAAAAATATTAATTTAAGTTGTCTTTAAAAATTTGTTAATTTTACATGTGTGCGATTACACACATCTGCTTTTGTTTTTTGCCGTTTTCTACATTTTGTTGAGTTGCCTGATACCCCAGTTAAAATGGACTTTATCTTCATTCACTTGCATTTAGCCCAGACTACTTATGCTAACTCAAAATCCAGGTTTGTAATAAAGCATCTGGTTAAGTAGTCTTCCTTCAGTTTTCAATCAGTCCTCAACCAAATCATAAGCAAAATACTATGAGATGCACTGGTTACATTTTTTCTGTCCTGATACCTGGGCTTTAGGTATTCTCTGCCGAGTACTGATCTGATACCAGTGTTTAAGTAATAAGCTGTGGAAGAGACTGTGTTCTTTTTCTTTTATGTGTAAGGCAACATCAGTCTTAATTGAAACCTTAAACAAGACTTTGGTAACTTTGTAAAACTAACTGTAACACATGCATATGCTTATGCATATATTTATCTCTCTCTCTCTCTCTCTCTCTTTCTCTCTCTCTCTCTCTCTCACACACAAACACGCACACACACACAGTCCCTGGATATAAATAAAGCTTCAGTTTCTATTTCTCTTGCGTCTCCAGAATGTGTGCTAAAGTTTATTGTGGTCCTTCTTGTCTAACAGCAAACTCCATGCACTCTGCCTTGTGGTGTGATTTTAGATGTTTGATCAAGTTGTTTGCGTTAGATGATGTGCTGTCCCTTCCTCCTCTTGACACTTTAGCAGATCAGAGCATACTGTCTGCTGTACTTCTGTCCTCGTCCCTTATCTTAAATTTTTTTTTGACAAATCTCTCACTAGATGACAAAATATGATTGGACGGCACAAAAAATGCAGCAGCTTTGAGTTTTAACATAATGTAGCAATTAAGTGGTATCCGTTCTTGGTATTGGGGAATTTTTACAAGTATGAGCACGCAAGGCAGTTAGATGCAGAATTTTCTGATTTGGAGCCTTAAGACCAGGGAAGACGTCTACTAGCCATTAGCACTGCAATCATGTTATTTAAAATTTTTTAGATTAATATTCATAATAAAAGGAAATTAAATGTACCCGAAATAAACGATAGCCAACTAGAACTATTATGTACCAATAGCGTGTGCCAAATACGTTGGTAGTGTTGCCACACAAGATGTCAACAGACACAAAGCAATGAGAACTCTCTTGCTTTTGCTAAATATTCTCTATGGAATACAAAATATTATCATACAGCAGAAGGCAAATTACTTTTTATGGCCAGGTCTTGTTCTCTTTTTTTTCTTCCTCACACATTTTTGTTAAATGTCTCATAAATATGCCATACTCCCTATGAGTTAGACTGACAGCAAGGACAAAAAATTTTGTTGCCATTTCAGAAGGGCGGTGTTCATTTAGCCTTGGAATTCCAAGTGAACTTAAATGTTGGTAGGATCTGTTGAAAAATTTTACATTCACTTCTCTTGCTTTAATTGCATGACTTGTCATCCTTTTGTCCTTCTTTTGGTCTTTACCTGTGATCATTTTTATTTCTGGTGAAAATACTGGATGGCTAAGTTAAAATCTGACAAATGGCAGAGAGTAGCTTGTAAGTGCAGACCCTGTGGATGTATTCTTAATGCCATTTGATTTATATGGTTATGGAGGCCATGCCAGTCATTCATTTGTACTCCTCTTCTACTAAAGCCGGCCTTAAAACGGTGACATTCCGAATACAGGCACAGCGGCTAAGGCTAATAAAAAGAGAGACATTGATTTAGGTTTACAGTATAGTTTTTATTTCTTGTTGCACACGTGCCTGTTCTGCAAACAGACTAATCACAAGTCCCTTCTGTTACCTGAACTTGGTACAATAATCACACTAAATCAATCCATTCATCCAGTACAGGGACATGAGACGGCACAGAGCACAAGGCAGGAGTACACATGTAATGGCAGTCCATTGCTGGACGCACACACATGGTCACAATGTGCGAGCTGTTACTAAACCTAACAATTACAAGAAGACTTACCTAGTATGTACCAGGTGTTCAGGTATGTTGTCATATAGGTGTAAAAGTGATCCATCCACTCAGGGCACATACACACATTACAGGCAGCGTAACGATGCCAGTTAATCTAACTGCATGTCTTTCGGCTGCAAGAAGAAACTACAGTACCCATACAAACATCCAGACAGAGCAGTGGTGGGATTTGAGCCCCAAGCCATGGAAACGTGAGGCACAAATCCTACCAACTGGGCCACCGTACTGCTGTATGCAAAAAAAATATCAAAACTTAGATCTTGTGTATTTACTTAATGAGTTCAGATCTAACAACCCAATTAGAAATGTTTAACCTCGGATCGTTGCAAAAGTCCCAGCAGTTTGCCCTGTTAAGTGATCTGACCCATTGTCTTTCTCTGCCCCCCCCCCCCCACCCCCATTCTAGATCGGGCCTCTTTGCCTAGGAACATGATTGAGAACACTATGTTTGAAGAGGAGCCAGATGTTGTGGACCTGGCGAAAGAGACCCCAGTGTATCCTTTGGACCCTGATGACGTGGTCTATGAGCCCCGCAGCTCCCGCTTGCTGGTGCGGGGCTTAGGAGAGAATGACATGGACGAGGACGAGGAAGACTATGAGTCCTCAGCCCGCCTGCTAGGCATGTCCTTCATGAATCGCAGCTCTAGCTTGCGACCCAACAGTTCCAACTATGCCCGGCAGGATGGCCCGGGCTCCTGCTCAGTGCCCCCCACCCGAACTCTGATAGTGGGGGTCTTTATCCTGGTTGTGGCTGCCTCTGTGGCTATGGTCATATACCTTCTACCAAGATGCACATTTACTAAGGAGGGCTGTCACAGGGAGAATGATACAATGGAGCTCGTCTACCCCAGGACCAGCGACGGACAGCTATTCCCCTGGAACTCGCTGAGGTTGCCGGATAACATTCGGCCAGTGCATTATGAACTTGAAATCCAACCCAACCTGACCGCCATGATGTTCAATGGAAAGGTTTCTATCCAAGTAAATATTTTAAATGATACCAGAACGATAGTTTTACACGGCTCAGACATGAAAATCATTAATGTTACCGTCCAGAACAAGAAGGCTACATTTCTGGAATACAAGCCTTGGCAACAAATAGCGATAAAGTTAACAAAGGACCTGAAGAGAGAGGAAATCTGCTTGTTAGAGATAGAATACAGCGCTAACATTTCCAACAACTATGTGGGCTTCTACAACAGCTCTTATATTGAAAAAGATAATAATAAAAGGTAGGTTCTGATTGGTTAGTTGATCTGCTTTTTTATTACTGGCAGTCTAACCAATTTGAGCTGATGCAAGTGGAAAATATTTTATACATGCATCAAAAACATCAAATGTACTTTTGGCTTAAAGATAAAGGGCGTTTCAGATTTTGAAATGATACCTGAATTTACTTTATCGTTAATGTATTTCTTTGAATATGTGTTTACTGACCTTTATAGTTCTGTGCACATGCTTAAGATATGCACATCTCTGATGCTCTGTTGTGTGGGTTCTGCCACCCGCCACCTTTCTCCATCCAGGGTTCTAGTAGCAACCCAGTTCGAACCTCTGGCTGCCAGGAAAGCTTTCCCCTGCTTCGACGAACCAGCATTTAAAGCTACGTTTCAGATTAAGATAAATCGAGAAGCTGCCTACATTGCCCTTTCTAATATGCCCAAGGTGGTGATGGTTCTCTTATTTATATTTGTATTGTTTTTGCAGAGAATTTATTTGAAATCTTTTTAACAATACTGCTAATATTTTTATAAAAATATTCCGGTTGTGTATACACATGGGTCCTAAAATCAGACTGCACTAGACGTTGTCTGCTTGTCTTAACCTGTTTACTCTTTGAATGTATCATTTGTGTTCACCCTCTAGAACCAGACCATTAAGTTACCCAGTGGGCTTCTGCAGGATGAATTTGAAAAGAGCCTTCCAATGAGCACATACCTGGTGGCATTCATTGTCGCAAATTTCTCCCATGTCAGCAGGAATGCTTCCGACACCTTGGTACACAGCCCTTTTCAAGACGTAGTGACATGCAGAAATATTTCTCATTGTATATAATTTATTTGTAATGATTTGAATAACTACCCCCCCCCCCCCATCCTTTCAGGTATCTGTATATGCGGTTCCAGATAAGGTGGACCAGCTCAACTATGCACTGGATTCTGCCGTGAAGCTCTTGGAATTTTACAACAATTATGCTGAGATAAAGTTCCCCTTAAAGAAACTGGGTATATTGATCTTTTTGTGAGATTAGCACAGACCCTACCGCCAATTATTTAAATTAAATTTGTTGCACACATTTTCTTTCTTAGATTTTATAGCTTTAATAATCAATCCTTTATTGTCCCCGTGGGGAAATTCCTTTTATGCCTCCCTCAACTTGCTCTTCGTAGAGCAAGCTGTCGGCAAGGGGCAGCCACCTGTTGTGGCACCCAGGGAGCTGGGGGTTAAGGGTCTTGCTCAAGGACCCACAGACATGCTGAGGCTGAACCGGCAACCTTCTGATTACAAGCACACAGGTTTAGTCTACTGAGCCACACGCTGCCCCCATAGCTGGCGCACTATTAGTCTTCATCGTAAAATATGGTGGGGAGTGTGGTTGGCTATACATTGAAAGATAGTATTTCCCTCCTTTTTAAGGGAGTTCTATATTTTGTGCTATTTGCAGACCTGGTGGCTGTCCCTGACTTCCTGGCTGGGGCCATGGAGAATTGGGGCTTGATCACGTTCCGTGAGACGGCCCTGCTGGTCTGCAATCAGTCGTCCCTTACGGACAAGCAGGGGGTGGCTGCTGTGATTGCCCATGAATTAGCACACCAGGTAGAGCTTCGCAAACACCAGCTTTGTACCCACAATTCCTGCTTCATGGTCTTACTCTAACTGGACTTGTGCGTGACATTGTATGTTGTTTTTTGTCAATTTTCGCTTGCTACTATTCATACTCAGCAGTGAAACGTGAGGTGATACATTTAGCATCAGTCAACATGCTAATCTGGGATTTTGTGTCAGATTTGTATTTTATATTTCAATTTGCAGTTAGATTTTTCAACCAAGCTGTACACTGTTTGGATTGCGCCCCTGTTGAAATGTTTCCTTGAAAGAACTCTTATGAAGTCATTCTGTCTCTTTTCCTGCCTTCAGTGGTTTGGTAACCTAGTAACCATGAAATGGTGGAATGACCTTTGGCTGAATGAGGGCTTTGCAACGTACATGGAGTTCAAGTCTGTGGACACAGTCTTCCCAGAGCTTGAAATGGTAAGCGTAGTAGTAGTATCACAGTAACTTGTTCCCATGAAGTGTTTTCACTGTTGTTTTCACTGAAATAGAGTAACAGGCTGAGCTTTTCTTTTTCAGCTATGCCATGGTTTGAGAATGAATTATCATTTTCAAGCCTGGCATGACCTTAATTTAAATAGTATAAAATGCATTGCATTTTGTGTGTCCTGTCCCTCGTTTTTAAGACAAGTTATAATCTTGAGGTGAAATAAAACTGGGGAAGAAAATGTCATGCAGAGGCTATGTTTGTCGGATCTTGTGACCTTATTCTGTAAATTAAAGGTAATTGATGTGTCTGGATCTGTCTGTAAGCTATGCTTTTGGTTTTAGTTATTTCACTTTCAGTGCATGAGTACAGCCAGATAACGATTCACCTTTGGGCTCCCTGTTTCTTTCATGATTTTTTTATTAGTCATTGTTATAACCACTAGATTTGCCCATGTTATTGGTCAGTACACTGGGAGTTTGAATAGATGTCATCCAATTTCATCTTTGTCTTTCTTCATGCCAGGGCAACAGCTTTCTAAGCATGCGTCTCAGAGTGCTGGAAAAAGACTCACTAAATTCATCCCACCCCGTTTCTACAGAGGTGTCAACGCCTGAACAGGTGGAAGAAATGTTTGACTCTGTGTCCTATGAAAAGGTATGAAAAGGGACGCTGGCCCGCCAGTCACCCAGCATACATTAGGGTTTATGTACGGTGTCAAAACAAATACTATTATTGCGTTTTCTTAATGATTCTCAAAATATCTTTAGGAAATGTATTTCTTAAAGTAGTTTTCTTGTATAACTGAAAAATCTGGGGTGGGGGGGCATAAGCTTTTCCTGGACTTTAACTCTGTAAAACCTAGAAACACTTTTAAACTTGGAAAGTTTCAGAGTGGCATATGTTAATTTTTTTTCTTCAGGGTGCTTCAATCTTGCTCATGCTTAGTTCAACTATGTCTGAGGAGAAGTTCCACAAGGGGGTCACTGACTATTTACAGAAGTACAGAGAGAAGAATGCGGATACTGAAGACTTCTGGAAAAGTCTTCCATTGGTAAGTACAGTGTATTCAGTGGTGGGCTGGTGCAGATGTCGTTTCACAGCACATTTTTTTTGCCAGGTTGACTCATCTTTTACTTCGGTAAATGCAGTCTCTACATTCGGTAAATGCAGTCTCTCCCTTCGGTAAATGTGGTCCCTACCTTCCCTCTTGCATTTTCTGCAGTGGTATTTGTAGCTCCTGGGTCTAAGAGAATCCATTTGCACAACAACTGTTGTAGTGACACTTGAAATAGGAAGAAAGGGTCCATCACAATTATTCAATAAAAGACGCACGGTATTGAAGAGGACATGTGTCAGTTTCTACTTATAGACGAAAGTCAACAGTTTAAGATACCATGAGTTTGTCTGTAATCAGATAATTATATTAAAAATATGATTTTTCTATTAAAAAGTAATCATTTTAATGAAGCTGAATGATTAAATTGTCAGTATATGTCAGCTACTTATCTTCTGGATGTTTTTATCTTCCTTTATAATTCATACTTTTTATTAATCCCTGTTGGGAAATTGTCTTTTCACCTCCCCAAATTTGCTGTCCATGAGAGCAAGCTTGCCCGTGAAGGGCAGCCACCCATAGCAGTGCCCTGGGAACTAGGGGTGAAGGTCCTTGCTCAAGGACCCACAGTCATGCTGAGGTGTGAGTTCACCCTGTGAAAATTTGAATACGTTACCTGAAGCATTTCTCATAATGGATAAAACCCAAGAGTAACCTCTTCCATAATGTCCAAGCTTGTATGGAAGAATGTCTTGCATGTAAGCAGAAAGCTTTAATGTTTGAAAGTGAAGGAAGTAGTTTATACAAAAAATGACTCTAACAGCTGGTTCATACTTAGTGCGGACACGGACATGCCATAGCGCGTCTGCTGTAGTGCTGCACTGTCCGCGATCCTGAAATTCACACTCGCCAGAAAACTGTTCTTATGTCATGTTTATGAAGTATGGCGTAGGTATATATTAAAAATCCAGTGGTTGGCTCATCTAACCAGAGTTAGTTTCGATAACTGCTAATCAGCTAACTCTAAAGTTTAATTTGATGATGCTAAAAAGATAAACCATGGTTTTTGGCTTGTAGAAACATACCTAGGGAGCTATAATTTTAACCCATCTATTTAGTCCCATCTACTGGACTAGAGTGATTACCAGGGGGTATTTAGGACTTACTCAACAGGATACTATCGGATTCTGTAGGGTGTTGAAATGTTCTTTTTATGATATACTGTTTGCAAGATATGCATTTTAAATCTTTCTAAGTGTGTCTTATGTTTACGCATAGTCAGCCAACAGTGTGCCAGATATATGTTCCTGTCTGCAACAGCCTATGTATGATTTTAGGGTTTACAAATGTTTTTGACCGTTTTAATCACTTTACCTGCAAAACAATGTTAGTGGAAATAGATTTAGGTGAAGCTAATTGGTCCGGTAACAGTTTTCAAAGTTAGCAGTAATGCTAATCCACTAATGAAAAAGTTAGCTTTGCTGATTAGCTGTTAATGGATTAGAAGTCCTCTGTCTGTGTGAGAGTGACTCATCGGTGAGGTCTGTGCAGATGAGGCTCTGGATACCCCCATCGGGTTGGGGCAGGGGTGCTGCGGCAGGTCTCCCCAGGGCAGGCCGCCAAATAAAGTAGATGAGAATGATAAATTCACATTCGTATATTATTCCCCAAACTTGCTCAAATAAAAACAACTATCTTTTTGTCACGGAGCGTTTTCCCATTTACTATGGGTTTATCAGAACATAACATAATCTTAAGTTGAGGAGCACCTGTATTTTCAGGCTGATCAGAGAGGATACAAGAGACTGCTTATCTTTGGTCTGATCTCCTTCCTAACTTTCTGCCGCTTTCCTCCTGGTCAGTTTAAGATCAAAGCCTTGGCGTCACTTAGTTTACTATCTGCGTTGGTTCAGTTTTTGTGTTGTACACACCCGCACACGCAGCCTCCCCACGCAGTCTCTGCGACCACCCCTGTGACTAAAATTGCATGCCTGAAGTAAGTATGAACCAGGCAGAAATGTCGGAAAAATTGAGAGAGAGAAACATTACCTCCCCAAGATATTTTTTCCATCTATTGTATTTGCCTATACATTGCATTGCAGGTATTAACAGGTTTCACCTTCTTTCTGGTAAAATTTGTTTATTCACACAGATGCAGACAACCTATAGATACTGCTAGTTAAAGTTTCATGAACCTTGTCATTGTTAGCCTTAGCTCTGCTTGGAGAATGCAGTCACGGTATAAGACACGTTTTAACATGATTGAAGACACGGGGATGGCCATGCATGTGTGCAAAACTGTTGCTGCTCAAGCTGCCTCTGTTTATTTCCTGTTTTTGTCTTTTTTTTCTTTGCAAAGGAGAAGTCATACAGTGTAGTAGATTTAATGAAAACGTGGACCTTGCAGAAAGGCTTTCCCCTGGTAACTGTGAACAGGACAGGCAGTCGTGTGACACTGTCCCAGGAACACTTCCTCTTCACTTCGGACCCTACTGCCAAGTCTGAGTAAGAAGTTAGCAGTTTGTGGTGACAGTATGCGTCTGGCATTTGCCAATGATTCACAGTATTTGCCTACTAAAAACGAATTTGTATTATTATTAGGGATGTAACGATACCAAAACTCATGGTACGATATTGTAATAAAAGGTTCACAATATGATAATTATGATATTAAAAAAGAAAAAAACTTTTAATTAATGATAACATGTTTATATCAAATTAGTTCTTATTTTTAACAGTTTCTGCTTTTTTTCATTAGTGAAATATCCAGCTATGACCATAAGCCTTTGCCAGAACTTATGTGTAATTGACCTTTGCAATGAATGACTGAACAGTGGTAACATTAAATAAGGATTCTGGAGAACAAGCTTTGCTACGTGTTCTAATATCTCTTTCAGATATTTGTGGCACATCCCTTTGACATACGTCAATGACAGCTGTGGCAGCCACCCAGACTGTAAACAAGTGTTTCACCTCAAAGATAAAACAGGTAAACATTATTCAAGTTTAGTTCACTGTTTGTATGTCACCGTTTTGTGTTAAGTAGCTTATGATTAAATATTTTGTATTGTGAGGCTATGGAAGGGTGAATAGTTAGGTAGTTTTGCCAGGTCTCTGTTATCCATGTCTCTGTAGGCCTTCTTATAAGTTGCATAATATGCAAATACACACAATATACAGATTTCAGCCTATTCTGCAGTCCACAGCATCTCTTGGCCATTTTATGCAGTGTAATTTATTTTGCTTGTCACTGATCTCCACTGTTTAGATTCTTACCACTCTGACTAAGGATGAAGCTTTGAGGAACATAGTGCTGAGTCCTACGTATGACATGAGGATAAAATTATATCTCTCATGGGCACATTTTGCTAATCTGTTCCCTCGTTTTAGTTAAATTTTGGCTACATTTTGCTAATTTGTTCCCGGAGTAAAACTTGGCCACAATTTTAACTGAAACGAAGTAGGGCTGGACCATTTATTGATTTCAAATCTAAATCACGATTTGAAACAGCGCGATTAGCAAGTCGCAAAAATTGCAATTTAGGATATACATAATACAGCACGTTGGACCTAGGGTTTAAAACTGCTGTGAGAATAGTTTTACAAATTCATGCCGTGCTCCCTGTGTGACAGTCATTCTCACCAATCACAAACGCCGTGCTTCTTGCGGGCCAGTCATGCTCACCAATCAGAAGTGGCCCAAGAAGGCGTATAGGCCCACAAACAGCAAACGTGTGAAACCCAAGGAAAATGTTACATTCGCGGTGCGGAAAAATACTGATTCTGCTGATGAGCTATAAGTGAATTACCTTCCTATTTCATGGTCCGAGATTGTTTCAGGACGTTCTTATCATCAATAGAACCGGCGAGCTCCTTTTAAACACCAGATGCAATATACTTCCGCGTATCATAGTTTTGGATTGTGTTAATAGGCAATAGCATTAGAATACCGCTAACCCATCAAAACAACAATGAGACAGTCGGTAATTCTCACAGCAGCGGAGTCGGTGACCTCCAAAACCCACAATGCAGTCGTGTTTGTCATATGTTTTTGTGCTTATTAAATTTGTGTTTCCAAAGATTAATCCCACAACAGTAAAAATAAGTCTTGGTTTAACATAAATACTAAAAGAATAGATCGCTTGAATCGCTATTACAGTTGGGTATAGATTCAGATTCAGATTTTATTTGTCACATACACACTCATACACAGTACGACATGTAGTGAAATGCATTAGACGACC
>JAODUD010000040.1:25782395-25810411 GCA_026784285.1 Stomatorhinus walkeri | reverse complement strand
CACAGTACTGACCCTGAACAAACTCATCAGGAAGGCCAGCTCCGTCACAGTACTGACCCTGAACAAACTCATCAGGAAGGCCAGCTCCGTCACAGGACTGTCCCTGAACAAACTCATCAGGAAGATCAGCTCCATCACAGTACTGACCCTGAACAAACTCATCAGGAAGGCCAGCTCAGTCACAGGACTGTCCCTGAACAAAATCATCAGGAAGGTCAGCTCCATCACACAACTGACCTGAACAAATTCATCAGGAAGGTCTGCTCTGTCACATGATGGATTGGGTGAAATGGTAGATCAGAGGCTGGGGATCCTGTGAATGCCTAGAATAATTCCACTCCATTAGGCCCTTGAGCAAAGTCCTTAACCTACAATTGTATGATGAATGAATGTATTGAATGTATGATGTTAATCTACATCTGGACTTTGAACAAACTCATCTGAATGTACCCTGGAGACAGAGGATGCTGGCAAAATAACCGTGCCCATCACTTCCATGGCACAATGTTTTGGAGCATTACATCATGGCTCACTAAGAAGCACTACTGAGGATCCTTCCCACTTGCTGCCATCAGGCATTACAACACTTTCAACTATGTGTCAGGTCAGGGTCACACAACTAGTCTAGGGTACACCGTAGACAGGAGGCCGGTCCTTCACAGGGCACACACAATGGGCAACTTGGAGGCACCGGTAAACTGAATTGTATGTACCTAGAGGAAACCTGTGGCCTGTACTACGTAGTGGGGAAGTGGGGCCCAGACTACCTTAAATCCAACAAGTTACCCCGAGGAGGCAACAGTGCTACACAATTCCATACCTTATTATCATTACTCTCATTTATTTACTTCCTGACATAGATAAGTAGGATGGATGGATTATACAGCTACCGGTCATTAGCTATTGCCCTTTGCCTTGAGTTTTGCAGCTAGAACATGCTCTTGTGTCGCTTTCCAGGAAAGGTATTACGGTAACACTTTTTATGAATGCCATGTCTATAACAACTTATTCAAACACATTCAAAACACACAATATTGCATTCATATAAGCCTGAATAGAATTATGTATAAAATTACATTACACAATATAGCCATGTTTATTATGCATTATGAATGCTTTACTGTATGAAGTTCTCATCTATAGTGCATTACATAATGCAGTACAAAGCATCCTTAATGTTTTTTTACTGACCCTCATGACACAATACGAGGGCATGTATTCTGCATTATAGATCAGCTTTATTGGGAAGCTTATCCTGGGAGGTATAGGCACATGGCAGGGAATAACACAAGAGGATGTGCCAAGTATGGAAGATCCTGTCTGAGGATTTAAAATGGCATCAGATGCAACTCTGACAATACTAGCTGTTTTCACTGCATGAGGAGCGATCAGTGCAGAAGCCTTGAAAACGCTTGAAGTGTTAAGTTTGGCTTCTTGTAAATTTTTAATAGTAGTATTTCAGTTTTTCAGGTCAATTCCAGAAATATGTGGGAAGCTCTCCGACTACCCATGACAGCAGCTTCTGTTATCAGCTTCATGCTGTTTATAAATTTCCTTTCATAATTCATGGATAGAAGCATCAGTGACATTCCTTAAAGCTCCTCACCGGCAGTATGGAAAACAGTTTTAGCCCTTCATTGCTTTGTAATGTGTTTATAACTCTAGAAATATACACAATAAAATATATTCTTGTAAAAAGTTCAACAGTACTGACCGGAGACTTTGTCCTTTATTTGTTGTAGGCTCTCTTTCATTCAACAGAAATTTTTGCACATAGAATCACTTTCTAATTGTCACAAAACAGAAGATGTTAAACCATTTATATGGCAAATACATTCTACTGATTTTCTTCATTTTATTCATTTTTAATTAAAGTATAGAGAACACCATCCACTTGCTGGAATTTCATATTTGCTCATTTTAAAAGCAAAGTTTTACTTGTGTAATGAAACACAATTAGGACAGAGTGGCACATTGGCTGAATGGGTAGCAGTGCTGTTGGGCACCTCCATGGTTGGGGGATTGGATCTGATCCCTTTCTGTTTGTATGATCTGTTCGAATGTTTATAAGTTTCTTTCTGCAGCAGAAACACATGCAGTTATTTGAATTAGCTACTCTAAACTGCCCATAGCATGAGAATGTTTGTGTGTGCTTTGCACCCTGTGCTTCCTGGAACAGGATCCAGGCTCACTCGGACCCTGTACTGGATAAGCAGCTGGAAGATGGGTCTGTATCAGTGTTTCCTAATCCAGTCCTCAGGGACGCACAGACAGTCCATGTTTTTGCTGCAACTCAGCTCCCAGTAGGGAACAAGGAGGGAGCAAAAATGTGGACTGTCTGGCAGGGAGCTCGGAAAGAGCAAAAACGTGGACCGGCTGTGGGTACTCAGGGAAATACTGTTCTGTATTATTGACAATGCTTAAGCTTTTGAGACCCAGCAGTGAATGTCTCATGCAGTCAGGCTCAACTATTCTGCTCCTTCAGAAGTTGGGAATCAGAATCACAACAAAGGAAACATATTTAGCATGGTATTTACCAGATATCGCATTCAGCCTTTGATCAAGGATGAAGTCCATCACAGTGAAAAACTGACAGGGAAGGGTAGCTTAAATGCTAGTCCTGTTTTGATAGCAAGTCGACAGATATTTATATGCCTGAGTTGCTTAACAGTTTACAGAAATGAATCACAATATGAACAGTAAAAATCCTATTCAATGAGATGATGCATTGCCGATTAATAGCATTGGTATGTTTGATGCTAAAATACCATCTGAGATTTGATCATATTCTTTAGATTTTAATACCTGAATGAGCATGTGACAGCGCCAAGGTGAAATAATTCAGAAGCAGACAAAATGAATTGAAAACCAGCCTGTTGTGTTTTGTTAGCCTTTTGGCAACACATTAAGTGGAACAGAATTAAAAAAATGAATAATTCTCTTGTTAATAACTGACCAAATCTTCCATAACAAAATATGCAAGCCACAAATTTTAATATTTATTAAAATCAACATAGGTACTGTTAAAGTATTATTATTATTATTTAATTTGGCTAATACCTTCATCCGAGTGAATTGTAATTTCCATGCTCAGATGGAACTTACTGGCCCGGGAATTCCGCTAACTGTTTAGCATACCTGGTTAAGCTATTTCATTTGTGAATGGCTGGTATGGGGCTGTACCAGCTTGTCGCAGTTTTCATCTTCAGCCGTTTATTGAACTTGCTCATCAGCTTGCTGTACAATAGCAAACACTTCCTTCTTCCAGCTTCCTGTTTGCCCCCTTTTCTCTTTTTAATCCAATAAATATTCTCCTACCTCAAATAGGTAAACGAATACATAAATCCAAATTGGCAGATTAAGAATAATATTAAGATATGAGTAAGTAAATAACCAAAATTAAATAAATAATTTGTACTAAAATAATTTTACATATCAAGACCATTAACAGCTTAAATTTATAGCTTAATTGTATTTTGCCTAGAAAGACACCATTCTTACACAAGAAATGTTGTGTTTTCATCATGAAGATGAGACAAAACTGTGACAGGAACAAGTAGTAAGGTTGGGATATTAATGGAGTTCTGTTTTCCTTGTCCTCATGCTCATTAAATCATTTGGTGACCATTTATACCCTGTAAAACACATTGTCCAGTTAGAAACATTTCAGAATGTCAATGAATGTGTTGCTATATGCCTTCTCTCTAGGGGGCTGAATGGAGGAGAATGTACCCCACATAAAAACATAACTAGCAGAACTATTTTTGAGAAAATGAATGAAGGATGACTCATCAGATCGTGACTCACAGTGCCCAGTAGGGCACTGCCTGCATCCTCTGCACCACTAGACGTGCAAGAGAATATTCTGAAGCAGGGTGATATTGTTGGGACTTTCGCATCAGCATCACTCTAGCCACTGGTTCTTGTTAAACATATGCAAGTTGTTGTGTCATGAGGTCTCCCAGCCAGGACAGTAAAAACTATGAACAAAGACATCAGTTCTGCACCTTTCATATATTATTGTAGGATGTTCATTTTATAAGTTGTTAGGAACTTCTCACAGTGGGGGTTGGTAATCTTTATAACAAAAATGTGGTTGGCAGACCAGTAGGAGGCAGTGTTACCCCTGGACCAATTAAAAAAACAATTGATAGTAAGTTGTATTGGTGAGGGTGCTGTCCTCCAGATGCCAAAGATGTTTGTTACCTTTTACAATAATTGGGCTTAAAATTAACCCTAAGTTGCCACATTCATTGTGGTCATGGCCAGTACTACAGCAAAATGTGTTATTCTGGGAAAGCACTAATACAAGATCATCCCAAGATGGCCTTATGCATTAATTTTGTTTGCCTTTACAATGGTTATATAAATATCCTATTCTGATGTACATGTGGAACACACGAGATCCTATTTGCACAGAAGTGAATGTTTACCTCATATTAAACACTATATGGAGAAAAGTATTGAGCCACACCTCTTAATCATTGAATTCAGATGTTTCATTCAGACCCATTGCCACAAATGTATGAAATAAACCGAACCATGCAGTCAGGTTTACAAAAACTTATGAAAGAATGAGTTATTCTGAAGAGCTCAGTGAATTCAGTCGTAGTGGTGTCACAGGGTGCCACCTTTACAATAAATCAGTTTGTGAAATTTCTTCCCTGCTGGATTTTGCACGGTCAACTGTAAGTGGTATTATTGCAAAGTGGAAGCATTTAGGAGCTGAAACTGAGCCAATGGAAGTGAGAGACCATGTAAATTTGAATAGCGGTGTCATAGTGCGTAAGAGTCGCCGATGCTCTGTTGATAAAATAACTGCAGAGTTCTAAACTTTCTTTGGCACTTACCCCAGCATACATATTGTGTGTCGGGAACTTCATGGAATGGGCTGAGCAGGTGCATGCAAGCCTCACATCACCAAGCGCAATACCAAGCGTCAGATGGAGGGGTGTAAAGCACACTGCCACTAGACTCTGAAGCACTGGAAACATGTTCTGTGGAATGACTTGTCATGCATCTCTGTCTGGCATTCTGATGGACGACTCTGGCTTTGGCAGGTGCCAGGGGAAAGGTACCTGCCTGACTGCACTGTGCCAACTGTAAAGTTCAGTGAATGAGGGGTTGGGTTTAGGCCCATTAGATCCGGTGAAGGGAACATGTCATGCTTCAGCTTACCAGGGCATTTTAGACAATTCTCTGCTTCCAATATTGTATGAACAGTTTGCTGAAGGTCCTGTTCTGTCCCAGCATGACTGTGCCCCAGTGCACAAAGCAAGGTCCATAAAGACAGGGCTGGGTGAGTTTGGTGTGGAAGAACTTGACTGGCCCACACAGAGCCCTGTCCTCAACCCCACTGAACACTTTGGCATGAACCAGAATGGATATTGCAAGCCAGCTCTTCATGTCTAACATAAGTGCCAGACCTCACAAATGCTTCTGGGTGAATGGACACAAATTCTAACAGACATACTCCATAAACGTCTGGAAAGCCTTCCCCAAAGAGTGGCAGCTGTTATACCAACTCCTTATTAATGTCTCTGGATTTAGAATGGGATGTCATAGAAGTTCCTGTAGGTGTAACCGCCAGATGTCCCAATACTTTTATCCACATACTGTACGTTATGTAATATGCTGCCCACATATTTCACATATCGAAAGGGCACATATTGTTATAAAAAGCAGAGAAAGGAGGACATATTTTGATAATTACTATTCAGATCATTTGGTTTATATATATTTTTTATTTAGCAATTGTTCTCAACCGTGTGATATCTTTCTTGAAGACACATTAAGGAATACATGCTGTCCAACATGGTCGCTCTAGATTTTCTGGATGCTGAGGTTAAGTCTTGTACAGTGTTAACATGCTTTGACTCACACCATCTTGGATACAGATTCAAATCTAGCATCTATAACATGTCACTGTGATGTTTATTACACCATGGCAACTTGGTATGATTAAAACAATACAAACAATAAACAATAATTATTTAAACAATAATAATTTCAAATGAAATAATCATAATCTTCACTCTGTTCTGTACTCTGTATATGGGTAAAAAAATACCAAGCTGATTTATATTCATGCACAATAATTAATCATTTTGGTTACATGAACACTATTTATATCAATTGAAATTAGAATATAATAATTATATAAAGTAGCAACATCAATAGCCGTATGACTGTGGCAATTTATTGCTGTCTTGTTATTAATACTTTATCCTGCCATCACGCTTATGTAAATTCCATTCTGTGCACATACAGTATATATGAAGGTCCTCAGAGACATTGTAAAGTAAGAAAATAAGTCTTATGTGAACAGTGCTCTTTAGTCATCCCCAAAAATGGATAATAACCACCGTGACTCCATTTCTAATAAGACTTTGGCATGGATAGAAGTCATGTAAGGACAGGAGATTCTGACCAGTTTGGTCTTTCTTTGATTGGAAGAGCTATAGGCCTTTTACATAACAAAATTGCTGCTGTTTTCCATTGTGGAACTGAACACACCCAATTAGATAATCTCTGCCCAAATTGAGAAATAAAAAACGAATTAAAGAGAAAGAGAGAGAGAGAGAGAGAGAGAGAGAGAGAGAGAGAGAGAGAGAGAGAGAGAGACAGAGAGAGACCTGTAATGATATCTTTGGGGGATTATGAAACTGGTATTCAGGTATTTCACACAGTATGGGGACATTTGGTCCGACCAAGGAAAAGCACACCTGGAACACACACACACACATAAGGTTTGTAATTAACCTCTGTGGGGACTCTCTATTCATTTCTATGGGGAAATCATACATGACAGCCTTAACCCTTACGCAGCCCTAACCTTAAACACAAGTAACCAAACAAAATACAAGACTTTTAACCATTTTTGTTTTTTTATTGCATTCACAGATCTTTGCGGAGAACTGGAAAACGGTCCCAAGGGTGTCAAAATAACAGGTTTTTGTTACATTGTGGGGAACATTTAGTCACTTTGTTATGTTATTAGGTTCATCTGTTCAATTACTCATTGAAACAAATATGTAATTGAATATATGTCACAAAGAATTAAGGCAGTTCTGAAGGCAAAAGGAGTACATTTGGACACTAGTAAGTAGCATCTAACATCTAAAAGCAAGGGGGTGTAAAAATTGCAAAAATGTTTCAAAATGACCTCTTTTGCTCATGAGGTAAGCAGAAATATATTTAACAAACCAAATATAAAAACAACAAACACAGGTACATTACATCATTCTGAGAATGAGAGACGAGGAATCTGGTGTGCTAGAGACACTGCATTGATGACTCACTGAGACTGAGTGTCATTACACTGATCATCACGCACCTCAAGGCTGGGCTGGATGATAGCGAAGGTAATTGGAAGATGATTCATAAGTAGATTGTCCTTACTATGTGCAAGGGGCAATACATGATGTACTATAACGGTCTACTAAGACTGAACAGTGGAGGTGTAGGTCTGTAGTTGTCCAATATAGCATGAAACCTACTCTGGAGCTCTACATATTTTACTAGCTGACTAATGGAATGTGATTAAAAGATTATTAATAAGAGTACCTTTACAGACTCAGGACTTTTTATACTGACACTCTGCTAAGGTGTCTGCCCTGCCGGGCTTGTAGCCCAAAAAATTAGATCAATTTTTGTCAGTGTTCCACAGTCTAGTAGGGATTTTGAAGATCCCATTATAGTTCACCTATATACGCCTGGCGAGATGTTTGAAACACTTCCAACATACAGAACATCCAGACAATCTGAAAGTAAGGTAAAGCTGAATCAAGCATAAAAAGAGGATGAATGTATCCAGACAAATATAGGATAGATATAAAAATAATGCTGAATTGATTAAGTATTAAAGTGTTAAAGTTGGTATTTATATGCACTTGGGGTATCACTGGTTTTCTGACAGTGGATGTTTTCCATATACTATCAGGTTGGGGCACTTCTGTTTTTGCAAGGGACATCAGTAGGATATCTGAGCACTTCATTAATTGGAATTTGTTACTGGAGTATCCAGTAACGACATAGATTTAACACATTTTTTTTCTTTCTGTACAGGGTTGATGTGAGATTAAATGAATGTATGTTTTAAATATAACAGAGAATCTAAAAGCAAATAAAGGAATGTAAAAAAAACAATTTGTGCAAGACATTTCAATGGATTTCTGTAGAAAGTTAAACTGTCAGAAATGAATGAATAACATTATTCCCAGAAAATATCCTTTTCCAAATTCTCTGAGCTTTTTGCTGCTGACTGGTCTGCCTGACGAACATGAAAAGGAAGTTGTCTGCACACTCTATGCAAAAATCCAATTTAAATGCAAAGCAGCCCATTGGTGAGGAACATCTGGGCTAAAATGACACAATGAGAAGTGTGCTGTCAGCCAAACCCACAAAATGTTCATTCAGAATAGAAGGGGAAAAACTACTATGAATTGCAGTTATTATTTGTTTAAATGAACAAATTTAACTCCATCTATATCTTATAAAATGAGAGTGATTGTATTCAAATTCTTAACCTCATGTATTAGAGCAGAATTTACACCATTAATCTATTTTAAGTGTTTTATTCTTCCTTTATTCTGGTTTTATGTATCATGAGTGCTGCACAAACACTGAAATCTGGAGCCAAATGAATTCTTGACATGAAACCTCTTTAAATATAGTATTTATGCTATATTTGAGGTGCTGCAGTATTTCTGTAAGTCATTTTGAAATATCTAAAATTGAAGTGCACATGTTCTAAAATTTAATATATCCATAAATCAGACTAAATATATCCTAGATATAAATTCCCTTAAATGTTTCAAATCATTTAAAGATATTTGGAAATAACTTTTATAGACATGGATACCGCTTAGCAGACAATGTATATGGACAGATAAATAATTGTAAAGTCAAAAAGAATTTGAAGTAATGTCTTTATGTATGTATGTTTTACAAGTATCAGTATAAATACCATTACACCCCCAGAAACCTCCTTCTATGAGTATTAGAACTACACAGTCTGTTTCTCTATTCTGTTCTCAGTTAATTAAAAATATACATTATCCATCACTGTCTCAGATTCTAGAAACATCTAGACCTGTGAGATGTTCTGCCAAACCCGTCAGTGGGATTCATGAGGGTTCCCACATTGCGGTTCTTCTTCACTTAAAGCTGCACATAGGGGACGTTCACAGACTCCAGAAGTGCTGTAGATGAGCAGTAAAGATGTAGCATAAAAAGCAACTTTCCAAAGGGGAAAAGTTAGATATTGATTAATGTTCAAGCCTTTGCTTTCCATAATCTCTTCCAATGACATAATGGCTTTGTCTGAGCTTGCATTTAATTTTTGCTGTCTTCAATTGTCTTCTACTATTATGTCGAAACATTAGAAACATGTCGGTATCCTTCTCGTATTTGTACTGGATATAAAATTCTTAATGTAAAATAAAGCACATGTTCCGTAGCCCTGGGTGTGATGCTGTGATTTTATACCTTATACCTCCTTGTATATATTTACACCTTCCTGTAATTTTATAGCGTACACCTTACATATTTTTATACTTTTCATTCAGGCTCTGTGAGTGGGTAAAATTTGCATGTTCTCCCTGCTTGTGTGGGTTTCCTCTGCACACTCACAAACGTCCTCGAAATTGTTCCTGAGCACACCTTGCAATGGCACGCCTCCTACCCCGCCTTCTGCTTCCTCCCAATGACTCTTCATTGTCTGAGCAGTTATGGAAAATCGACGGACATCAGAAGAATGCCGATTATCAATCAGCTAAGTCTTAAAGAAATGCCTTAATGTGATTCAGCTGAAGTACATGGTGGTTTTTCAGTCTTGACTGTAACTGTGAACTTGGAGATAAACATATGACGTTGCCAAAGCTTCCACCAGGTGTGTGCTAGGAAACTGAAGCAAAATATCAGTGGATCACTCCCTGAGGAGGCTTTGCTTAAGCGAATGCTGCCATTTGTCCATCAAAGCCTTGGGTGCACATTCATAAACGCAGATAGTCTGTACAATGCCACTGGAATTAAAAAAAGAAGTCGACCGAATTCGTCTGAAAGTAAACGTGCATTTTCACAAACATGCACATCTCTGCCAGTGCAGTGGGAAGGTAATCACGCCTTTGTGCTCAGTTAGAGGAGCAGTGAACCCTGGAAAGCTGTATCTTATTTCAAGGTTTAATAGGTTATTATGGAGTGGCCAAACCAGACAAGCCCAGCAGGATGTGGAGCGGCGGGGGACTGAGAAAGCCTACATCTGTGTTTTTTAAGGTCCTGCCAAAGTCGATCGAACTTGATACTGCATGACTCCAATGTGCAGGAATGCAAGTTTCCTTTTTTAAGAGAAGGTTTGGACAGAAACCCAATGAGATTTCCATATGGCAGCCTTGGGGGTATAATCCAGGATTTCCTATAATAGCTGTTACAGTCATAGCCAGTCTTGCATGAAACCTCATCAGGAACAATGGGCTCATTTTTAAATGTCGTTATTTATTTATTTATTTACTATCTGGTTTATTTTCCCAACTGTCCTTTGTTATCACCTCATATATTTTGCCTAGGTCCTGTCTCCTGTGACCTGCAACCCATGTGCAAAAAGATGGCCTCAACTGGGGTCCAAATATGCATCTGTTGGGGAAAAAAAACCAGAACGCTGACACTAATTAGGGATGGATAAGGGTACAGATCGTTAGCACCTAATTTAAGATGATGGCGGAGGGGATGGTATAAGACTTTCACTGATCCTCTGCAGTAGGCAATGTTCCAATAGCTACACTGCAAATGGGTCGTTAATCTGTATGCTTAGCACTTAATGCTTTTGGTGCTAAAGATTTGCAACATCTAACTGTAAAGGGGGCAAAAAAAAATCAGTGTGTATTTACTAAGAGACGGTGATTTATTTTTAAAATTAATTATTCAAATATGAACCAAAGAGCGTAAAACTCCTATGCAAAGGCCTACAGTCACAAGGAAGTGGCTGTGTAGGAATTAATATTTTCCTAACCACAGTGATGTAACACTTAAAATGCTTACGCTTTGTTATTATATTTCAAACTGTTTCTGTTGTACAGAGTATCACGTGGCTAAATATATTATGTAGCTGGAGAGGCGGATCATTGCTACTTTAAAGCCTTAGTACCACGTCTGCGAAAACTGCTGCATGCATTAAACAAAGGAAAAGAACACAAGCGACAGTCGCAGGGATTTCAAAGGCTGACCTCCGGCCCTCAGCGAGAACACACAAATAAACACGGGTTCCAAGTCCCAGTGAACTCTCGGCTTTGCGAAGCGGCAAGATATTTTCCACTGCCGCTCGTTTTTGTGGTTTTGCAGATTTTTATGAAAAATAAGTGCTCGTCTCTGGCAATGGAATCCACTCCTTCCATGCCAAGGGTTATATACTGTTTCTTTTCTTTAAGATTCAATAAATTGGACTTCCCAGAATGCCTAATGAAATCCAGACCCTGTGTTTTTTAACCGCAGGTAAGTACACAATGGTTCGCTTGTTGGCTCGTTCCATTTAATCTTCATTACACTCTCCGTGTGTTTATATTCTGGGTCTCTCATCATGGGGCGAGGGACTTCCAGACTGTCATGCAGCAGTGTGGAGATGGGCCAAACCACAGAGGCTACAGCCACTGGGTCAGCGATACTCTCAAGGCAAAGCAGACATTTTGAAGAGCTCATTTAAATTAACGTCTAAACACTCAGCAAGGTAGTATTCTCATCATTTTCACTAACCTACTGCACGTAACGTTCCCCTGGCAGTTTAGATGACACTCCAACTTCATGAATCAATATGTGACATATGTAAATTAATTATGTAATTAAGGAGTGCTACAACCACGTTTGATGGAATGATGATATTGATGGGCCTAAGACAGTCCTAAGGGACCCACAGTTGGTCCACATTTTTGCTCCCACCCAGCTCCTTACTGGTAGGGTAAGGAGGGAGCAAAAACATGGAATGTGTGTGGGTCCCCGAGGACCAGATTGGGAAACACTGCTCTAAGAAAACAATGAATTCACTCATTCGTGGGTGGTGGAGTGCGCTTCCAAAATGTAAGCTGTTTCTGCATACTGTATATGTGATTAAATGGCAAAAGGTGACATCATTGTTGGCACTTTCCAATTAGATTTTAATTTCATGATGTTAATGGCTGTAGCCTAGATGAGTCCTCTAACTTAAATACAGGTGGTAAATCATAACAGCTGTCTTTTAATCGCATTGCAAGACATCTTTGTGCCATGGATGCTTTTACGGTGGAATCGAAATAGAATCAATACCAGAGCTTTGATTTTATGCAGCATGTTCAAATATAGAAATAAAAATATCTTATAATATCCATTCTAAGTAAAGTATGTTCCTACATTCACAGACCATGTTTGTTCTTTTGAACAATATTTGGGGCTTATTCGTGGATATTTACTTCATGTGTATGTCTTGCCAGCACTATGCACCCATAACGATATGAGCAAGAATGACTTGTGACTTTAAAGTAGGAATGATAAATGGTAACAGTTATAAATGTGTAGCACATTGGTCTTAATGTATATAGATAGATACGAGTGATAAACTATTGATAACAATAGTATTGATGACATTAAAACATATGTACGGTGTACAGCACCTTCACACCCATCACACTGTTACAATGAAGGACATTTAAATCCAAACCATGACTGGGTGCCCAGAGGAAACCCTTGCAAATCCAGAGAGAGAAGACGAGTCCCACATACGCTGCCAAAAACTGCACACATAGAGAAATTTCAGTTATAAGAAATCATGATCACTTATTTCCTAGCTTATTATTTCTTTATCGTTTCCATTCCCCTCCTCAAAAAATAATTTTTATTATGTCAAGTTAACATTGGAAGTATGTGTTAAATTAAAAGCTAAGAAAAATAGCATTGAAGGTGGGCATTTGAATTTGTGCAGGACCCTCCAATCCACCAAACTGGTGTCCAGTTACAAAAGAGGAAGTTGACTTGTCCATCCTGTTTATCCAGAGCAAGACCTCTTTCAGTATTTGGAAGCTCAAGGTTGCAGAGGCCAGGTTATGTTGTTCAAGCAGCGAAAGCGGGGATCTTATCCGACGCTTTCGCACTCCTTCGGGGTCCTGCTGGTAATAGCATTCACGTGCTTCCCATTTCTTATCCGTGTTTTCATTTTAATGGATCACTCCAGCCATTTGTCAACGTCAAGCCAACCTGAAAGATATCCACAGGGTCTGTGCGCACCTCTGTCCTCCGCATTCCACTGCCGATCAGGCAGGCTTTATATGGCTAAAAAGCACTGCTCGCTCCAGAACGCAGACTGCCCAAACATCAGAAGTGGTTTCCAGATGTTGACACAGACAGACAGTAATTGGAGCTCACGATGGCTTCCAGCTGCAGTGGCCCCCGTCCAGCAAATTCTCAAAGGGAGGGAATGTTGTGTGCCATAACTCACACTGAAAAGTTTACAATAATAATAATAACATACTCCGCTGCCTCGCAAAGAAAAATGGACTTTGTGATTGCAATAATTGGCCGCTTTGTTTTCCTTAAATCCCTCGGAGGAGAGGAGCAGATCATTGGGCAAGTGCTGTACAGTATGATGCAATCACAGGGTGGGGGGTGGTGGGGCTCAGTGGCCAATGAAAGGTTTGCACTGTCGAGGGAATGAGCCCAGAGGTCAAAGGGCAAGCCTGTAATCTCAACCTGACTCATCTTTCAAACAAGCTGAAGTTTATTTAGCAAGGACTCTCAAGCAGGTTGGATAATCTTCTCCTCATGTCCCATAGATTGTCCTAGATGTACTTGACCAGCAGTGTGTTCTGTGTATATATACCATGCTACAGGTACATAAAAGCTAGCTTACCAAAAGTAAGGAGCACCCGTCTCATATCCTTCATGAGTATTGGGGAAGAGGACTGCACACTCCATGTCTTGGTATGTCACACCACGACGGTCGTCTGCAGTTTGTTTATGTAGTCAGTGATTTCATTAATCATATTACCCCATAGCCATTCAATATTAAATAGTATCACTAGTTTAACGGTTAAATGTTTTATAAGGGGGAAAAAAGTTTCTTTCTAAATATCTTTCAGTGTTTCCACATGAATTGAACCAGAACAGGGAACATATCCTGTTGAAACTGTTTGTACAATATTTTGATTAAAATTTACACTGGATTATACATTTATATAACCAGAATATGCCATGTGGTCAAGTAATTGATAAATTACTCACAGTGAAAGTAACCATATGGCAACAGTGCTCACATACTGTCTATTGTACTTAGATCATGAGGCTAATCGTGTTTGCCCTAGATGGATTGATGCAAGCCTACCAAAGTGTACTTTCTGCTGGTGAATCACACAAGTTCATAAACAAACAAACGTAAGCAGCATGTTGAAGGGGATTTAGTGTTATGCTAACATTCCATTCACATTTCCCAAGATTGTCATGAAGTAAAATACAAACCCATCGAAGATCTGTAACTGGAAAATTTCCAGATGTTGAGTATGGAAAATTTAAATGCCTTATATTTTGGGAGAAAACCTTGCATAGTTTGTTTCCACAGCCCTTTCAGTTGTATGGTCCCCAGTGTAAATCACTGTGCCAGTTGCATATGGAAAAGCCAGTTTTTTACATCAACCTTCTTTCATCTGGAAAAGGCTGTCTGCTTTTGCCTAAGTGAAAAACTGCCACCCATGTCCAAATCACTCATTTTCTGTAAGGGTGGATAATGTTTTTTTTTCTTTTCCAAACACTTCTTGGTACGTTTCGTATTCCCATGCGGCCTCCAGCATTAGCTGAGCAGCAGGTGAGTGCAGATCCTCAGCTTGAATATTGCATGTGTTCAAGCACATTTGAGGGTATCTTTGCCATATATTCTGAATGATGACCAAACATGAGAAGAAGAAATAGCAGAAATAAAAATACAAGCAGAGAAAAATAAATAAATTGAATTTATGCATTACTATACAAATCTAACATATACATGTCAATATACGTGTGTGCCAGTTAACTGTTACTCAATCATTCATTCATTTGTTCGTTTGTTTGTTTACATGCACTGGTAAAAATACTTCCTTATTGCTGGGAAAAAAAGCGGACGAACAGAAACTTACATAGTTTTTGTTCATTCTATTTAAGCCTTTGATAATGTCAGCCACTTGTCCCTGATTTAATTGGCTGAATGTGCTATTCTCTCTCAGCGGACCAAACAGTCAAGTCAGCACTGCATATTCAATAAAGTGAAGCACTTCTCCCGATGGCAGCAGTTTCCAGTGTAAATTTATATGAAAGCCTATTTATTTTGCCCAATGGGTTGTCTGGCTGTGGTCTACAATCATTTATCACTGGAAATGTTCATATTTCTCCCAGGACTGCTTGGATAACTATTGACAGGCATTAATTTAACACAAATTACATAACCCAGAATTATATATAAAGCAGGAGTTTATGAAAAATAATAATTGTAATTGTAAACATAAAAAACCCACGAAACATAATGCAACTTACGAGTAAATAATAGTAAGAAACACTGGTAAAGCATGAATATGATAAATCAAACATAATTATAGGTTTAGTTGTTAGGAAGGGGGTGTTTTACCTTACCACAGTATGTGCGCTTAAATTTAATATCCAACGGTGACATATAATGAGTTTTTCCTATTGTATACTTTAAATAAAGGATTTGGTCATTTGTTCATGGTAGCAGCAGGCTAAATATCTGGATTTCATCCAAAGACTGACCTTAATAACTCCTGCAAACAAACAGGGTTCCCTTGGTTAGAAGCACCTGAAAACAAATCAATAATCTAATCTGAAAACACTTAGTTTGGTTAACAATTCGTGTTCGTTGAACACAGATCTTCAGGGAATACATCCCCTATTATGGCTGGAGTGGCCTACATTTCCGAAAAAGCAGTTGTATCTTGGACAGGTGAGTCTCTGGGGAGGGGGTGGCTGGGGTGGTTTCATTTTGTCCCCAGGGTTCGGCACAATCTGGAAATGAGCCGCTCTATTACCATTGGGACATCAGATACAATTAGCTAAACCCAGTCTCAGTCTCCAGTTTAAGGAACAAAATGAACTCTTGTGCTGTCTTCAACGGGTGATGTAATCATTTCATTTGACTCATTGAGCTCCACTACAGTCATATACATCCACACCACATGAATAAACTACGACTAACGATCATTTTGTGAAAATGGCTGCTACTCCATCCAGATATCAAACATGGGAGGTGTTTGGTCATAAACAAATGGATACAATATATTGTCTCTCTAAATAGTAGCTATAAATTACATAAGATGCAATTTTTCCCATTTTTGCCAAGGCAAAGAGTGCCCAATTGAGAGTCATATTGTACTGGCAGGAAGGTCTAAAGATGATTGAACAAAGCATGCTGCAGACACTCATCAAGGATGTGTGTTTGCAACAGGAACAGTCATAAGAAATAAACTACTTTAGAACTGCTAAAGTAGCAGTGCAGAATTAATGGAAATTTCTTCAACGGGACTATTTTTAGCCAACACTACAGTGGCAAACTGGGTCAGTAAACAGCAAAGTATACTGCTTGGCTAGCAGGGTCTGGGTAGCTGCAGAGATGGTGTCAGTGACATTTTCATAAATGTTTGCTGGAGATATATGTGCTGAAAATGACACCATGCATCACGTGCATCAATTTATAACAAGCGCTATTTCAGTTATCCCAGACTGTGCATTTCATAGTTTATTTATTTTATTTGTTTAAATCTAATGTTTTCTGATTTTTAGAGCATCATATTGCAACAACCTTCCTTTTGTAACTGGATATATTATGATATCACCATACTTAGTGCAGGATTTGAATCATCTTCACTTTGTGGAACAATCATTTACAACCAATTGCAGTCTGCCTTTGCATTATTGGTTAGCTCAATTCAATAATGTTTCTTTGCTGAAACCATGGACCATTTTATTAGCTGAATGTGCTATTCACAATTTATTCATTTTAAGTGCAGAGCTGATGTTGTTAAGTTTTGGCACCAAATACTTTCCATGCTGTACACACTAAAGCAGTTAGCAGAGGCCACAAAGCCACGGAAATGGAGCATATGGTCTTGTGGTCCCGCCAAATGAAAAGGGCTACAATCCAGGGGTAAATCGGCTTTTTTAAAAACAAATAAGTCCCCACACTGCCAATATTATATGCCAAGCTATCAAAATTAATACTTTTTGTGGGTTTCAAATATTTTAAAAACCATTTGGCTTGAAAGATTTATATTGGAAAACAAATATGCCTGACTGTTCAAATGTCACGTGGGGATACAAACAGTAACTATGATTTTAGTTTTTATTTATATGGGAATACAGAGACTAAAACTCAATTCAGGCAAATATCATGTAACTTGGCTTGTAACCAACCAATAGCATGTAACCAAACAAATTTGAAATTATTTTCAAAAAGCTTTGATTTCAGGCCATCAGCCTTAAGAGATACAGGGACTCTGCAGGTTGATACACTTGAGCACTTTAACAGAGGTTTTTTCTCTTGTCTTCAATGGGCAAAGAGTGTCACAGTGCAGCTAACGACTATAGGACATCAGTCAATGTGGATAATCATCCCACTGTCCCCAGCCGTGTTAGAAGCCTCATATCCAGAGTACAGCTAAGGCGTCCCTTGTGTTTTATCAATGACAGCACTGTAAATAAGTAAAGAGATTCTCTCAGGTGCTGCACAGAGCTTGTGTATACAACCTTATGTATCACTATATAATATATTTGATGTGCCACCATAGCTGTGAATGCAACAAATAAAAATCTTGAATGTACGACTCTATAACCTAATACATAATTTTGTTCTTCAGTTGAATGGGATATTGCACTTTTTAGTTGAATATTATTGCGTAAAATAATAATATATGTTTCCAGTAGTTCCTATTTCCTGCACAAATAAAAAAAATCTAGCTTGAAAACTGAAAGACAAATGATATAAATATATATATTTTTACACTTATAATGATTCCTTTCTGTTTAATGAAATCGTACATAGCAGCTCCACAACAAATAATCTTTAACTTTAACTATGTATATAGCAGCCTGGAAACAATTGCCCCCCTGCGAAGTGTTGCTGCGATTGCAGTAGTGTGCCTCTTTGCCGTGATTATGGTTGTTATTGTGTATTTTCTTTTTAAAAATACATATTGGTCATTATGCTTTGCGGCGATCCAGGGTAATGATTTCCCCTATAATTCATTGTTATTATTTCGTCTGTAAAACCTTACAGACAGAAGACAATATCTTGGCTAGTTTGAGGTCTGCATCCCACACCAGAAAGGACACAGGGGTCCTGTAGAGACAGAAGAAGGGCATGTCTCGTTCCAGGACAGCATCTGGCAGCAAACTGATATTTACAATGCACTCTAGCTGCTAGCTCTCCATGTACGCTCGCCTGCCAGATCATTTCCCCTTCTGGAGCTTTTACCAGAGTAATTCACTATTATTTGACTTATTGGAAAGGAAGGAACAATCCGTCATCACACCCTTGCCATATACTTTTCTACCAGATTGTGTTTGCAGAATATTTTCACATAAATTAAATTGTTCATCCCAAGGAAAAAAAAAACATAGCACTTCATTTGCAAACACTTATTTATATTTCAATGCTTTATTTCTTTGCGTAATTATGGACATGAACAGGGAATTAAATATTGTAAAGATGGGGTGGTAGAAGGAAACTTGTGGGATGCAGAATTAATAATCCCTAAACTGCCAAGTTGTGTTATAAGGAGTAAAAAATCAGCAGAGACTGTGACATAATAACACTTTAAAGTTAAAGCTTATTGGACCTATTGGGAGAAATAAATGTAACATCACTATATGCAATTCCTCAATAAATAAACAAAATGATTATTAAATTAATTGCTTGAACCTACACTCACCAGTCACTTCAATAGGAACACCAGTTCACCTGTTCATTCATCTAAATGTCCAATCAGCCAATCATGTGGTATGAGCTAAATACCTAACCTCACACAGACGAAGCTCAAGAGCCTAAGTGTCTAAGTGACTCTGGCCGTGTCATAATTGTTGGTGCCAGATGGAATGGTTTGGGTATTTCTGAAACTGTTGAACCCCTTGGATTTTCACACACAACAGTCTCTAGTGTTTATGCTGAAAGATGTGAAAAGCAAAACACATCTAGTGAACGGCAGTTTTGTGGGTGGACATGGCTTGCTGATGAGAAAGGTCATAGGAGAATGACCAGAATGGTTTGAGCTGACAGGGAGGCTACAGTAAATCAAATAAACTCACTTTACAGCAATAATAAGCAGAAAAGCATCTATGAACGCACAACAGATCGAACCTTGAGATGAATGCTACAAAAGCAGCACTGGGATCCGTTCCTGTCAACTACAAAAACGTGCCTGTGCCCAGTGCAGCCCCAGTTCCACTGAAACTAGACAGTTGAAGATTGGAAAAAAATTTGCAATCTGATGAATCTCAATTTCTGCTGCGGAATACAGATTGTAGGGTCATAACTTGGCATAAATGTCATGAATTCGTGAACTGAACTTCTAATTCTTGTGAGCACTTCAGACTGGTGGGAGTGGTGTAATGATGTGGGGGCTATTTTCTTGGCATACATCGAGCCCCCTAATACCAGTCGAGCATTGTTTAAATGCCACAGCCTATCACATTGTTGTTGCCGACCATGTGCATCCTTTTATGGTCACAATTTATCCACCTTCTAATGGCTACTTCCAGCAGAATAATGCATCACAATGCAAGCACATCTCATTTCAAACTGGTTCCATCACCATTACAATGACTTCAGTATTCTTCAATGGCCTAGTCAGTCATTTGAATATAATAGAGCATCTTTGGTAAGTGGTGGAAGAGGAAAAGAAACCTGGATCTGATAAATCTGCAGCGATTACTGATGCAGTCATATAAACATAGACCAAAATATCAATGGAATATTTCTAGCACCTTGTTCAGTCCATGGCATTAAGAATTTAGGCTACTCTGAAAGCAAAAGAGGTGTACAAAGTATTAGTTCTTATATAGAAGCTAGAGAGTGTATGTGTATATGTGAACATGAGCTTGGTGGATGTTATTTTAGGATATTCTGTGTGTTTAAAATCTGCCCAAAGACTGATTAAAATAATAACAAATTAAGCTGCAGAAACTGAAGGCAAAGCCTAATTTAATGACTGTGTTTGTCCTGTATGAATTTTAATCAAGGGCAGCTAACAGCCAGACACTTAATGTAATTTAGGACAAATTATCTCGTTCTCACCTGTGTTTCTGTAATTAACTACTAATTAATTCTCCATTATGAAAGACCTATTTAGACTACCTACATACTAGCAGAGGATGTATTACGTACTATTATAAAAATTAGTAGTAAATGTGATCTATAGACTAAATTTCCTTTCATCCATCATACCAGTTGAGGGTGCATTTTATAACGTAATATATTGCTTTGCCAATCCCTGTTTAAGCTGAAATATAAATGGAGCATTAATAATGTGGGAAACAGAAAATATGCCTCATTCAATAAAATACTTAAAAACCTTTGGTGAATTAAACAAAAAATTTAGCTAGAGTATTCTGATACCTCTGCATTAACTTTTGCAGCACAATTTTATTAAATCAAAGTAAAATGTAAAGGGTTACATTGCGTTGATTTAACCAATAGCTAATGGATTTAGCCCAAATTTGTGGCATTCATTATTTTTCGACTTCAGCTGTCTAACTTCGTAAAGGATGGATTAGTAGAAAATCAACATGAATTCATCAGACCTTGTGCATGTTGCCCCGCTATCTAAACAATGCTTTTAACTTTTTATAGTTTAACACCTTTATGCTGATTAGCTGGTGATTAATGGCAGAATGATTTACCAAGTTTTCAGCTAACAGTCTTCGTTGCTTCTCACCTGATTAAGTGTAAGCATATGGGCGTAGCGTGACGGTTCATTGCCTGGGTGCTTGTGGATGGCTGTGTCCTCTGCAATGAAGGCTGGAACAGGTGTGCTTGGTATGATAGCTAGAGATGTCTGTTCCAGTAACGCTACGCGGTGAAATCACTCCCACACAAGGCAGCCGCTCCCCTGTCATAACTGACAGCGGGACATAAGCTCTGTCACTGCGCGCCCAAACAAATGCATAAACATCCCCACTCCTCCATATAGCTCATCGTTTGTCGCCATGCGCCCAACTGTTAGCTGTCAGCACCCTCCTGCTAATTAATGTCTGCATAACAAAGACAGCATTGATTTCATTACCAAGTATTAACATCTGTAATTTCAAACATATGTCAGGTGTCAAAGATGCCTTTTGTATGCAAAATATATTCTCATAAGTTGTCATTTGTAGAATTTAGGTTATACTTTCAGGTTTTATACAGTCATGCATGGGGACCTGCATTCATAAATATTCACTTGTGAGTAAGTGGAACCTGTACGGGAAGAATAATATTTCATTTGGTATGTAAAATTTAAATGTACTTCATGTGCTCAAAAAAATTCAAAAAGCGTTAAAATGGCTGACTCATGAGTTGCATGTTCATATCCAAGAAACGTACACTTTATTCCCCTTCATGCTGAACAAGGTTGATCAATTAACATTTATTTATTTAGCACATGGTAAACTAGGTCAGTAAGTATTGGGTTGTGTAAGAAAATATTTATTGCCCTGTGCAAACTACCGATGTACTATAGCGTCCTTGCTCCTAACACTATTATAATGACTGGGGACATCTTTCTGGTTGATGTGTGTGGCCACTAGATTATTCATATTTGTCATTTACAGATAAGGAACTGAGCAGTATCGCAACTGCTCATTAATAGTTCAGTCTTAATTTAGAATTACATTAAAAATATATGCTCTGATGTGTAATTTTTGATTTGTTACATCCATCCTCTGAAATGAAATGGCAAGCAGTCAACCATTATTATTCACATCTATATGAGAAAAGATGTGTATCTAATCATAAACACAGACACATCCGTTTAAAAGAGGCCCAACAGCTTTCACTTTGCTGGTATTGCGAAATTATTACTTGTGTAATATGAAGACAAAACAATGTGCTAAAGTTATTAATGACTGCCATTAATTAAGCTGTCTTTACGAAGCGCATTGTTGCATGCGTGTGGTATGAGACGTATCTTCCACTGTCGGTACTATGTGTCATCTCGAAGTTCTGTTTAATAAATCAAAACATTGGCAGGCAACAATGAACATTATGTTGCTGTAAAACAGCTATCTTCTCTCTCTTCTTGGCACCTGCAGCAAGTTTTCATATAAATGGTTAGGCTGTGAGTCATACATGTCTTTTATGGTGTGACAAATGCTGTAACGTTTAAATGGCATTTGGGACTTTATTTTTCAGGTCAAAAAGCTAAATCTCAAATCCACAAATTGTAATAAATATACCAATCTGTTCACCCCAGTGCAAGCAATAAGGGGTGTTTGCTTATAAGTATGATTCCTAGTGAATAGTTATGACTTTACAAATGAAGCATTGAAACAAAGAAATAATAAAAATATTTGGTTGCAATTCAATGGAAATCTTTCAGTGTGTCAGTCTGAATATTCAATTCACACAAAAAGATGTGAACTGTGTCTATTTGAAAAAAAAAATAATATCCACAAAGAAGTATACAAAAGGATAATTACATCAGTAATTATAAATGTGTTGTTTCCACACTCTCAACCAATAACAGTCATTGTTGTTTTCTTTTTGGCTTTAAAGAAAGACAGATGCAGTTTCAGAATTACTGAATCAGGATAAAATCAATTCGATTGGGTTCGGCCATGTACATAGTGACAGATAGTAAGTGTAGGTTTTATTTCTGCGAACATGATGTAAGTATTAATCTGAAGGTATTAATCTATACAGTCACTGGAACCCAATGAAGCCACTGAGTTCTTGTCAGACAGGGCTTGATATACTATTGCTTAGGCCGACTGGAACTTTTTTTTAAACATGACTATACAAAAAGCACAAATTTCAGCTATAATACCCAAACAGCCAGGTGTTAGTGTGCTTATGTTACAGACCGATGAAATGCCGTTTGACTTTGAATCTTTGTTTTCAGCTGTTTTCATTGTTGTTGTTGTTGTTGTTTTAAATAAAGAAATACAAAAATAACTGCTGAGAGGGGAAAATGTCCTCGGTCCTGGAACAGGATTAGAGTACAGCCACAGGGGCTCCTTCTATGAAAAGAAAAAAAAACATTTTTATTTTTTGCTTACTCAGCACCAGCATGGGAAGGCCAGCAGGTGTGCGGCCGAGAGGCCGAGAGGCCGAGAGGCACAAGCGCGGGGTTTGTTACGGTGACCGGCTTTAAGCGGTGCACTTACTATCGCATCTACAGCACGGGAGTAACTGCTGCTGCGGGGCCACGCAAAGGCCTGTGGAGAGGACCTGCACCTAGGAAGACAAAGAGTAATGTCGACTTCGTTCCAGCAGCCAGGCCCTGCTTGTGTCACGCAAGTATTTAAGGCACTTATTACCATCTATTAAATTAAACTACAGGTCATCTGTAGTTTTAGATTGGGCTTTTTTTTTTTTTACAAGGAATCACTTTTTTTGTGGAAATACTATCAAGCTTGAGATTGCAAAGGAGAAGAGAGCAGAAAGATATAGCCTTATTACATATTTATTGGCTGATTCAGGTTCAAAGAGGTTGTCAGGCAGCAGTCAGGTATGACATGAAATGAGGACTAATAAAAAAATAAAATAAAAATCTATACTACTGCACATGTACACATCAACCTCAGAGGAGAGAGGGCCCTATGCCAGCGCTGGGATAAAAATATGCCGTAAGATACATACAGTATATATAGTCAGCGACATATGTCGTTATTAAAATGATGAGGTGTACTGGGAATAGTACAATTACTCCTGGTAAATAAATGCTACCCAGCAGACTTGGCACACAGAGGTGAAATTATAATCATCACTGACATGGTATTGATACAGTGACAATGCAGTGTAACCTTTTCATTTAATAATTATTTACCCAGCAATACATGAAATGCATGCAGACCCCTTTTTATTAGGGAAAACCAATAAATGTGATATTACAAACGCATCACAATTCCTTAAACAAGGTTAGGGAGACCCAGGAAGCTTGTATATTTCATTTGAATTGACTTTATGTTCTGAGGCACCATAAAGTTTACATGAGAATCCTGTCAATGGGAAGACACTTTATAACCCATCGCTAGCTTCACATTATAAGTGATACTCAAATATTGCCATTTGAGAGGCTGTAAGATGATTTTCTTTGCCTGGCCTACAAGATGGATTACAAAAAAACAATAATTCAATTGTGCATGTAATATGTACTCTTTGGTGTATCATACCAATGGTGTATTATATTTCTTATTTTCAAGAGTAGACTCTTAGATACACTTACAAGTGTGAAATACTGGCCAAGGCAAATTGTAGCTGATGCTAGCAGAACGAAATGATCACATAATATCAATTCATGAATGACAATTGAAGATTATTTACTGTACTACTGACACATTATTATTATTATTATTATTATTATTATTATTATTCGGTAAAACACTTACATAAAGTATCATTGTGATCATTGTGAACATGCTGACATTGATATAGTTTATGGGTAAATTATGATTTACAATAAATATACAGTGGTGATGACCTGATTAATCTATGAACTTACATCCACTTATAGCAAGGCAACCTCTGTTTGAACACCCAGAGACAGAAGACCATTAAATGAGACACAATATCTATTAATATCTGAATCTTGGCCTTCATGGAAATGTGATGGAGTATATTTGATACACATATTTTGGCAATAACAAATAAAGTACAATGGGAGGGGTCTATAGCAACCTCTAGTGGTGGAACTAGTTTTGCATAATTTATAAATCCTTTATGGGACCACACCCACTTATGGTCTCAGTGTATAACATTTATGGAAGTACACAAATAAGAACATACCAGTACCATTTGCCCAGATGGTGCATTTTAATGTTTAATTCATATCACTCTATACAGTACTACTGTTGCCATTGAATTTCAGAGTTTCTCGATTAGCTGTAGTATTGTAATATTATATTTAAAGTTAAAATGTTGCATGGTAACATTTTCAGATCGTCCTGGAATGCAGACGGCAGCTTAGCTCACAGCACAAACAGCTGCCCCGTGACTACAATACATTTGGCTGCAGAGAGGGAGCCATCAAGCTCTTAGACACTGGTTCAGGGTGGTCTTAAAATAATAAATCTGGATAACACCCATAATCCCCTTGTTTATACTGTAATAAGCTCCAGTTCTTCAAAGAAACAAGTCTCAAGCACCCCTACATCAAGAAAAAATTATTAAAAATGTGTTCTAAAGATCAAGGGGCCTTGGGTGTGTCCTCATTATTAAACTCTTCACTGCTGCGATCTGTTCTGGAAATGGACGAGGTGGACAGTACGAACATATTCGCAGTTCTTTCCCCTGGGAACTCATACATATTCATCGTGACTTGCTTGGGCCTAACGGCTGTACCCTACAGTCATTGCATGGCAATTTCTGACAAGCCTCGGTGAATAATCGCTGGTAATTACTGCAACAACTGCTTTCCAGTGCTTTAACAGGACGGAACATTATAAAAATCCCATAATCGCACTCATTCTAATACAGCAACAACATGGTTATAAGCCACAGTATCTTCGAAGGAATGCGCGGTTTTTCTGAAGTTCAAGCACTCAATGCTTTTACAGAGGAATGTCATTTTTAAAGCTTGGATGCGCTTTTATGGTGCATGCGTTACTTCTTTTACAGTAGGTGGATATGGATTTTGAGGATGATCAAAGTAAGAATATTATGTCGTTTTGCTAAAATATCTTCTTGAAGATGTGATGGACCAGCATCCTGCCCAGGGTCTCCGCTGCCTTTTCCCCTCTGCTACTCAGGATAAGCTCCAGGCTCATCCCAGCACCTGGGACTGGATAAGTGGCTACAAGATGAATGGATGGATTTTCATTACGACATGCCAGCACACCATTTCGGAAATGGTGACATCTCCGGTGCTCTGGGTTCGAGCTCCACCCTAACCTTGCGTTTTCTCTTTGTGTTTATGTGTGTGTCACCCTGCAGTTCAAAGAGATTTGGAATGATATGTCTGTAGCATTTGCTTACAGTCCGCTCTATGTGTCATCCTGCTGATAGGGAGCCCTGACAATGCATTTTTGTACAGTACACCCAACCTAACAAACATCACAGCCTAGCTTAGCCTAGCGTAGACATGCTTAGAACACTTAATTTAGCCTACAGTTGGGTAAAATCAGTAACATAAAGCCTATTTTATAATAAAGCGATTTATTGAATGATCATATCATAAAGTCAGAATATCATAACATAGACCGTTGTAACCCGGGGAGCGTCTGTATTCCAATTCCTGAATCTCAAATAATGAAATGACAAATAATAAGTAAATAAGTAAATAATATAATATTAATTAATGATTAATTAATAATATCTAATATAATATAATATAATACTATAATTAATACTAATACTTTCTTTAAATGGCTTCTATAAAAAGGCAAACATTGCTTTTTGCTTCTCTTTCCAGTTTCCATTCTTTCTGAAGGCTGATTAGTTGCTGCAGTTTAGTAATTAACAAGGATCATCTAAGGCAGAGGGCACAGGGATTCCTTTCCACCACTGCTATCTGTCAACCCTGCTTTTCTAAGGGTTTCTGAAGAAGCCTCCCAGAGCCACATGCCAAGGGAAACAAAGCAAACAGAAACACAGGTAAGAACATATGAGAGGGACCTTCACATTCAGTTAAAAATCAAACCGATCCTCTGGGGACTTCATCTCCCATCCTGCCACGCTGCACCCCTGCTGGCTATGTGTGTGCTTCTCTCGCCTGCCAGCCCACTGTAGCAGCAAGAGAAATGCTCTGGAGAGAGCACAAAGGGTTCACCACAAAGGGAAGAGTGCTTGAAATAAGAAGCAAGGGCTCTGAAGCACCTGTGCCTCTGTCCTCCCCACCTGGTATCATCACCTTCTTTTTGAAAAGAGACTTTAAAAAGCATTTGCTTGCCTCATTTTCCTTCCATGACTATGACACTGGAGATCACCTGATCAGCTGAAACCACTGATGCTTGGATGGAGTTGAGTTTGGGGCGAGCCGAATCCACTTTGAGCTACAGGAAGCCAGGTGACAATGGGTGCAGGTTATCTTATTCAAATTAAATTCTATCGGTCCCTCCTGTCATCTGTGTGGGGCAACTCACTTGCAGTTTGGACTTGTCTGTGAAAGCGAAATTCAAACCTGCAATTGGCTGTAGTTTTTTGTTTGGTTGTTTTTCCCCTGATCCCCACCCCGGTAATTGGTAAAAATTTGCTAAATGTTTCTCAGCTGATCACTGCATCCGTATAATGTAGTTTTTGTCTGTGCCTCTGCACACTATCTTCCACAAGTTGTGCTGAAATCTTGGAAGGACTCCACAGATAATTGCCATAAGACACTAGTTATACCGTTAGAACAACAGAGTAACAAACAGCAGGCGAGAAGATAAATGGACCATGTGCATCACTAATCTGCTTATAAGGAGATTTCGGCCACCTTGCAGCTTTCTCCGGTCCTCTCTATTCTGGTCTTTGAAAAGAGACCACATGACAGTCCAATGCTGATGGCTCAAGATGATGGCAGCAATGGACCAGTGGCAGCAAAATTAACAAGTTTCATGGGATGAACATAGCTGCCCACAGTGTCTTGTATGTATGTAAACACTCATGACATTGTGTAGAAGGGTGATTCTGAACAAGGTGAACTTGTCTTCATAGGAAGAGCTCTTCTTTGCTACAATCAAGGATCCCTTCTTCCTGAATGTGCCTCTTACAGATACGTTTGCTGCTATGGAGGATATAGATAGGATATAGATAGTCGTTCATCTTTAGTCCTAAAATTCACATTAGACTGGCTCTGCTGCCAGCATCAGTCTGCTTCAGGCCCGTTAACCATGAGGGGGGGGGGGGGCTC
>JAODUD010000040.1:25745717-25758426 GCA_026784285.1 Stomatorhinus walkeri | reverse complement strand
ACACACACACACACACACACACACACACACACACACACAGGTTTGTAATTATATCTTTGTGGAGACTCTCCATTCATTTCTATGGGGAAAACTCCAATCCCAGCACCAAGCACGAGGACTTTAACTCCTACTCAGGCATTTTTAGTTTTTTGATTGCATTCACAGATCAGTGTAAAAAAACAGGTGCTTATTACATTGTGGGGGACATTTGGTCCCCACAATGTAATATAAACCTAATCCACACACACACCGGTCTCCTTTGTGCTATGATATCAGAATAGTGTGCCAAGTTCATGCTCCCATCCCACTTAAAGGGATTAAAGAAAGTGTGTTTCTGAAGGAATTCCAAAATGGTGAGAACATCAAGGTGTACGTATGAAAAGAAGACAGCAACAATAATGTTTTAACAGACAGTAGAAAAACAGAACATCCACAAGCTCAGACAAGCTGACATCTACATTTTTTGCCATTGTAATTTTGCATAACTAAAATGTTACAAAAAAAAATCAGAAAACCAGGTTTTTCATTTTGTTCTACTGTTTATTTATTTCAGCTGTTTTGCCAGACTTTCTTATTAGGACATATTTATAAATATTAGACTAATTAACAAGTAAATCATAACAGCTTCATTCACCCATTGCAAAATAGCACTTTAAAATGCAGTCAGGAATATTTCTTAAGGAGCAGAATGATAATGGTAATACTGGCTTGTATTTCATATTCCCTGTTCACCCAGCTACATATAATGATCTTACATATTTAAGAATTAATTACTTGACCTCAAACAAACTTGCAGAATACAGTAGCATTCACCAAAAAAAATGGAATTTGCAATGATTCATGGGAAAGAAATTGAAGGGAAGGATCTTTGATAAGATGATATACCTTTTGTGTAAATTAAATATAAATATGAATCTGTGGAAGTTTTTGGAAGCATGAGTGCAGCAAGTCAGTGCCAATCCTATGCCAGTTCTTAATGTTTCATTCCATGCTGCTGGTTCAATATCATGCTAATCAATGATTCAGTCATTTAGACTTATTGATAAAATACCATAAAGAAGATTTATTTGCATTGTTCTTTCTGGGGTGAAAGGTTTCCAAGTCTTATGGTAGCCCAGATTTGCCATCATTTAAATATTTTCATTAACATTGAAGCGATGAAGAGTTGGACAGACAGATCGGAGCAGCATTTGCAGTTTTGCAGGCACTGAACCGGTTCATTGTGACCAAAAAAGAACTGAACCTAAAAACAGCAAAGCTCTCGATCTATTGGTCCATCTCCGTTCTTACCCTCAACTATGGTCATGAGCTGTGGGTAGTGAAAAGAGGTTTCTCCGCAGGGTGTCTGGGCTCTCCCTTAGAGATAGGGTGAGAAATTCAGATATCCAGGAGGGAGTCAGAGTAGAACCGCTGCTTCTCCATGTTGAAAGGAGGCAGTTGAGGTGGTTTGTTACATGGTGTGGATGCCTCCTGGGAGGCTACCCGGAGAGGTTTTCCCTGCATGTCCTACAGGGAGGAGACCCCAGGGCAGACCCAGGACACGCTGGAGGGATTATATCTCTCAGCTGGCCTGGGAACGCCTCAGCATCCCCCCCAAAGAGCTGGTAGAGGTGGCTGGGGAGAGGGAGGTCTGGGTATCCCTCCTGAAGTTGCTACCCCCGTGACCCAGGCCCCAGGCAAGCAGATGGTGATGGGCGGATGGATGGATGGAACATTGCATCAAGTTTTCCAAAATACATATGAATCCATCCATCCATCAATCTTCCATAACTGTTTTTCAATACACAGCCACACTGCACCTGGAGCCTGTCTAAGGGTTACTCTGCATAGGAGCAAATGTGCATTGATCAGTACCAGTAGTATCTTAATTATACTAAAGTATACTGCTTGGGCTAACTTCCAGACCCCCTTCAGTCCTGACCAGGATAAGCAGTTAGAAGATGGATGGATGGATGGATGATGTGAAATGTGCTTAACATGGACCATGTACCGTGTGTATTGTTGTATTTAATTGGGTTGGCATCATTTGAAAATCAACTCAAGGAAACTTTGTCAGCATAACAAAAACAACAATATCGAAGTGCTCTTGCATTTCTCTTCAGTTAGCCCCAAGTGGGAATGCCAACACAATTCCTACAGCTTGAGTGCCAGACCAGAAAGTGGAAGAACAGTAAGCTATACCAAAATTAAATTATACATCAGCTAATACTGATGTCACCTTCAAATCTGTCAAATGCCCTTGACAGTCACAAGACTGCAAATTGACCATCCACGTTCACCAGCTCCAGACCAACAAAAAAACAGGCGCTGCACCCACAGGCCGTAGAGGTATTTACAAATACATGTATATTCAAACCATAACCTCAATGCCTGAATCACTTTCAAAACACAGACAAAGAAAACCACTTGCTCTAGGGGAATTCTCCCCACTTAACTTTTCCCAGTGGTGCCTGGACAAGGAGCTGGTGTTAGATGAATTAAAGCAGTCTGTACTTACGGTACTTTCCTGTGCTTTCAAGACATAAAATATATCACTTAAGATAGATTTGGAAAAGAGGAGGTGCAGGGTGCGAGATTAAGCCAGAGAAATATATGTTACATTAAAGCATTGCCTGTTGCCATAGTTGTCACTATCCTTCCCTAATCTTGAGACTTATGCGCAGCTTGGACAGTAATGCATGTTAAAGCCTGCCAGTTTCTGCCACATTTGGAATAAATTATCCCTTTTGCTGGCATAGGAAGAAAAGACTGTGAGAATTGGAGAATGGAATATAAAGCATCGAGCACCAGAGACATGCTCATGCCAAGAGCCACGAAGTTCTGCCCTAAACTTTTGCCTGCATTATTTATGAAGAATGCGCTGGAGAGATCTATTGTAGAGGTTAACTCTTTAGAGAGTGCAGTTTGTCGCCTCTTTTAATACGCTGAAAACGCACCAGGCTCGACTAAATCACAATCTGCATGACTGTGAGGCTCCTCTGTGGCAGACCAACAAGCCCATTAATTAAAAAAAATAATAATTGGTTTACACCCCTGCTGTCACTGGAGTACAATCCTTTGGCATCGCTGCCATGAGGAAGGAAACATGGGAGACAGTGGAGCTGATTACCCAGTGACAAGAGACAAAACACAGATGTTGTAATGAGGGTGGTCCTTATGCGTCTCTAATAAGAACTTTGGGTGTGCATGTTTTTACCCATTAAGATAACCATTTAGATGTGCAATTGCATAAATATGAGCAATTTATTATTTGTATAATAAGATAATTGATATTTATTTAAATTTTATGATCATTTTGCTGATCACACTTTTGAAATTGGGAGCTTCATTTTAGGGTACAGCATAGTGCCTTAGTGATGATCACTCTAGGCTAATTTTTCCAGTGAGGTTAAAATCTCACCTCTGGTCCTTTGTGTGTGTTCTCCCCACGTAAATAAGTGCCTGTAAATTGTCTGTAGTTTGTCAGCTTGCCCCGACACACACGACATCCTATCCAGGGTGTGCCCTATGTTTGTCACTGCGACCTAAGACTGGATGATCAGTTATGGAAGGGTCCAGGTTTTATTGCCATCGACCAACTGGAATTTTAAGCAAATGTCTGAAAGCAACAATCTCTGGAGGAGGCAGCGGCAGCTGGCTTCATAAGGTGCTTAACTTGAATCTCCTCTGGAAATATATTCCAGAATTACGACCAGCACGGGTCCCGTTGGATAAAGCCCATCCGCACTGCAAATAAATAACAGTCACTAATAAAAGCAAGACACTGTCTCCATTTTCCGGTTGCGCGGGCAGCTTGCGAGATCATGCCTTCGGCGGCGGGCAAACTTGTGCCGCAGCAAAACATCTGGCTGCAAGATTTGTCACCAAATATATTGGGAACCAGAACATTTCAAGAAGGAATGCCTGCCTGCATTTGTCCCACTGGGTGGGAGTTTTTATTTCACAGTGGTTTTTACCTTTTACTGCCACCAGTGAAAAAAAACAGCCCGGAAAAAAAATATACATGGGCTTTCCATATTCTGGACAAAAGACATCACCTTGACCAATTTTGTCACTACAGGTTTAAACCATATACCTATGTGATTGTTTTTTTTTAATGACTTCAGTTTCTCTCCATGCACTTGGCTGTACAACAATCTCATTTATGTTAAGCTGCCAGCAATAACATAATACGTAATAAGAATTTGATTGCAGCTCATTGAAGCACGTTATTTGTCTGAAATGTGTTCATAATAACTTGCCTTAGCAAATTGCACATTCAGTAGTAAATCATTAATTTCATTTAGGACATTTTCACACTGATAACGGATCCAAATTCATGGGAATGTGGCCAGCTGACATTTGGCGACTTTTCCCTGAGTGGCCCTCCCACTGATTCAGTATTCAGTAACTCTGGATTGTAAAGTGAGCTACATATCCCAAAACACATGTTATAATAATCTACCCCAGAGCATAAGCATATTTCATAACAATCCAACGAAAATGGGTTACATGTTTTCCAGTGTTCTATCATTGGTTTCCTCACTACAAAGTGTTTTTGAAAGTATCGTGTTTGACTAAAAAAAGCAATGACCAGATCAACTCTCTGGCTCTCTGTAACCCTGCACTGGATAAGCGATTACGGAAAATGGATGGCTGGATGGACGGTATTTACAACGAGAAAAAAAAAATCACACTCGAGTACATGGACACAAAAATGTTCTGAGCGCTTAATCTTTACACTATTCAGGCAGTGATGAGAAAGTTAGCTAGTGGAGTGCTCTCAGCTGTCATATGAGAAATAGGATCATGTGACTTTTCCTAAAGGTTGGAGAGACACCCAACTAGCAAGTTCTCCATACTCAGATTGTACTCTTTCCCTTATCAGAAAGCTGCTGTCATCACTGAATAATACCTTCCTTCTTCTCATCAATAGGTTCTATGGTTTTCACTACCAGACTGGCCTGAATCCACATTTAAAATGGCCACTTATTCCCCCTCAGTTAAGTTCTGACCAAGATAGACACCTCTGAGTACTGTGCTATTGATAAGACGATGAAAACAATACGGAACGTATATCAACAATCATTTGGGAGACAGATGTTCAGCAGGAAAAGGATTATAAAAGGATTCCAGAAACTGCATACAATCTGTAGTACAGAATCCAAATCTCAGAAATGCTCAAAAGGGCATTCAGCATTGTTTGTTTGGACAGCTTTAAGTAGCTGTTAATAATATGATCACCAAACAATGAGCAGAGAAAATACAGACGAGGTAAGATGATTCATTGTTTGCATTTACCTTTTAACGGGGTTTTCTTGAATCTACCAGATAATAATCTCATGAAACACTGGCAAAATAATGTACTCCTGAATTAGCCTGCAAAAATGGTGGCCATTCATATGCATCAGTGAAAGGCTTTAAATGAAACCTGGGAAAATACATGGAAAACATATTATTCACGTATTTGCTTGTTTGGCCACACAAGCCATAAGATGAAGCGCAAGCAACTCTTACCTTATGATGTGGTCCTTTTAAGGTGATCACAAACCTTCATTAAACTGCAAATAAATCCAGTCCTAAAACAGGCACATCCACTGGTTGTAAACCATTCCACCATGCAAACAATAAGTAATTAACTGTATATAACGTGATTAATAGAAATGTATTACTATTAAAACAACTAAAATTGACCAACAGCAAAACAATGCCCCTAACAAATGCATACGTTTAAATCGGTAACGCTTTAGTTCAGTATGCACACTTAGTAACTCAGTTACTACTGAAGTACAAATCATGAATTAATGTAGTAGCTACTTGATGTCAAAGATGCATCATGATTCATCAGGATGATGAGCAAATATGAAATCAGTATTTAACTTGTATTAGTCATTACTTGTTCCTTCAGTATTTCTTTAGTAGTTTCTTCAGTAGATCTTTCAGTGGTTCAAAAAGGTTTACAGAATTAAATATAGTAACTGCTTGTGGTAAAAAATACATCAGAGTCTAACTAGTTTAGTTTGTGGCTAATTAATAAATAAGTCATGGCATAATACTACATTATTTGTGCCCCCTCGAGTAAAGTGTTACCCTTAAATCAACAATATTAATACAACGACTAAAGCCAATAATGTCATAGATGTTGAATGCAGTGTGTTCCTTAATATTTGTGGGTGGTTAGTAAGATTCTCCAGCAGAGACAAACAGCTGCTGATTGCATCTTTACAGAATCCTTAACATAGTTTACTACTGTTCTGTAATTAGCCTTTACCATGCTGGTTACCAAAGGAGTGGATAAAATTCCAGGGCCAAACTGCTAACTCTAGATGGTTCTCACTTGAGTTGAGTGATTTGATATGAAGGAGATTATTTTGTTCTTCCCAGTCAAACCCACCAATCAAAAACATTGGCACTAGTGAGAACATTTTTATTTGACCAATCGCATGCCTCCGATTTTAGCACTTTCCCTCACCATTCCCCCACGAAAATGTCTGTGCTGCTTTTGCATACATTTCTGCTGAGGCTAAAACCTGTCACAGTGCTGGGGTAGTTAAATGGTATCTCCTTTCTCCATACCTGCGGGGTCTCAAAGAACTCCCTCTGAGACCTTGAGAAGCTGCATTGTCACCAGACGGACTGCCTGAGCAACCGCATTCAAATGAAATCGATGGGACACTGTTTTCCATTTCCATAATTGCCAGAATTTGACATCTACACTCAAAATTAATATTTATATTTTTATTTGTTTGGAATAAATATTCTTTGTCCTCCTTCCCTGGATTCAAATTTCAGAGAACAAAATATTGATAATAATAATTCAGTGCCACAAACAACTGATAACTATTGCCTGGAATTATTGTACAGGCCATAATATGATTGCTTGGTTCCTATTTAGATAGCGGAGGCATTCAGTTCAATAGGAAGGAAAATATTCTTTTTCTATTCTCACTTCAATTTTAAGAAATATTTCAGTGAGGATTTTGCTTGATTAACAAACACTGCCATTAGCCAGTACTCAAGTCTGTCCAGTCACTTTGTAGGGTGTCTCTGAGGTAACTCAATAGCAACTTACATTGGATATAGCAGATAATTTTATCCAGAGCAGCATCCAATAATCCTTGGAGCATTTGGAAGATAAGGGCCTTGCACAAGGACCCAACATCTGACATCTCACCGCCAACCCGGGAATTTGATCCAGCATCCTTCTGATCATAACCACAGCATCCTAACGTGCTGAGCTGCATGCCACCCCGACTTGACTAGCCTTGTTTGACTAGCCTTGATCGCTACATGACAGAGTGCACCTTGGCACTTACATATATATGTCATAATTTACCATTCTTGTATGGTTTTTCCACTACTTACCATTCAATTGGCATCAAGAGTGAGATACAGAAAAAATGTATTTAGTCTGTCAGTGCCAGTTATTTCTCTTAACTGACACAGCTTCTGTTTGCCAGGATAGCTACAGACCTTTTGCATATTTCATATATTATGAGCTCATATTCACTGAAGGAAAAACAAATCAACAGTCACTCTATATATATATACTACTATATATATACACACACACACACATACGTACTGTATATGTGTATGGGGAGAGGGAGCGATAGAGAGAGTCTGAGCTGTATTATCTGGTACTTAGATACCCTTTCAGATACCACATCTGACACCTTGCACCTGCATCTGTGCACCATCCAAAGTATCCTATGGCGTGTACCTAAAAGGCTTCCTACAATGTTACCATGGTGACTGGCTAATGTTTATATTGTTTTAGAAATTCACCTACCATCTAGCTATTGCTAAAGGGGCTAATAAGAAAACAGGAACCTAAATTTTTGCTAATTAATCCGATTATGTCACTCTGGACAACGTGTTTTTTTTTCTTGTTTTGTCCTTGCCGTTAAAGAAAGTTATTTTTAAATAGCTATGCATCAAATGTTCCAATGCTTCCTGAGAGCTTCCTGAAGTAGTTCATTGGCAGAACAGTTGTATTATGACACTCATGTATCTCATGCTTAAGGGGCAGGCTTGTCTATCAAAAAGACCCAGCTGGATTTGGATCCATGTCATTCCTTGAGTACTTCCTTCTTGTGCATCCTTCACATGGAATTACTGGTTTTGTATGCCAGTCAAAGCCTCTTCAGTGAAAAGCTGAAAGCCCTCCATCAATTCCTAGAGGTCTGACCCTGAGTTGATGTGTATCCAAAGCTTTACAGGTGCCATGCAATGATTTAAAACTCACAAACTACTCCAGTCCATAAAGCTGACATGCTTATCCTTTTTGACAGATGAAAATCTGTATTTTTTGGGAAAAATTTAAAAATGGCACACATCCATAAACAGAAAAATCACTCTCTCACAGATGCTAGCATGGTATGGATGCAGTCTGAAATATCACATTTTCTCTGCCTAAATGAAATTGGCAAAAGTACTATTTCATCTTATACTAAATTATCAGATGTATTTCTGAGTTTGAAGCAGAAGAGATTCTGTTGTGAGGGAGAATCGCAAGATCACTGAACCGCACTGTCTGCTTAAAAATGGCGAGAAAAGGATAGACCATCAGAAAAACAATGGCGAGAAAAGGATAGACCATCAGAAAAACAATGGTGAGAAAAGGATAGACCATAAGAAAAACAACGGCGAAAATAGGATAGACCATAAGAAAAACAATGGCGAGAAAAGGATAGACCATCAGAAAGACAATAGCGAGAAAAGTATAGGCTGTCAGAAAAACAATTGCAAGAAAAAGAGACCAAAATAAATGTAAAGGTAATATGCACATGAAATGTTTCTCAAAACCCAAACTCCTCTGCACCATCCTCAGAAAATGTAGATAGTGGTAATTCTGACTCCACTGAGACAGCTAGCCATGGGACCAGACTTACGAGTATCATTTGCTCTTATCTTATTCATAACTTTTTAATATTTTGAGAAGCCACTTTTATATATAACATACATGAGATTGCAGTAATATAATTTTAAATAATCATGTAATTTCATGTTTTTATAGTTTTCATAGTTCTTTCTAAAGGTCCAACAATAGCACCATGTCTGTGTATTTCAAACTAATGTGCCAAATTATACAGTATCCGGTCAAAGGTTTGGAGACACCAAGCTGCCCACAAAAGAGACTGATAGAGTGTTGCATCATATGACCTGCCCACCTGACCTAAACACAGCAGAAATGGTTTTGGAGGAGTTTGACCAGAGAGTGAAGGAAAAGCGGCCAATGAGAGCTCAGCATATATGTGGGACCTTCTGAGGACAGCTGGACAAGCATCCCAGGAGGCCACCTCATGGAACTGGCGTAGAGGGGACAGTAGGGTCAGCCAGTCCTGGAGCAGTTGGGGTTAAGGGTCATGCTAAAGGGCCCAGTGGTGGGATCACTCTGTCCACCATGGGATTTGAATCAGCAACCTTCTGACTCCCAACCCACAGAGGATTTTTTGGTGAATGCTTTTTAGTCAGTGCATCATTCTATATATGTTATTTATATAATTTTTATGTCTTTACAAGTATTCTAAAAGGGAGAGAATACTTCAAATAAACCTTTCTATGGGTGGGTACTGTATGTACCTTGGTATACAGAGTGACAGTAAGATGAAAAACAGTAATCTGGGGTGTTGTCCTTAATAAAATATATCAGACCGGAGACCAGTGGCAGAATTTCAGACTGATACTCAGCTTTGGAGATGTATCACAGTTAATGTTTTTCTTTTGGGGTACAGGTTTGAATTTTATGAAGAGACAAAAAATTGTTCTTTATCCTTTTACATCTTATTCATTAAAGGCCACCCTAAAGATCCATATGAAATATCTTTCATAATTGTAAATGTAAAGTGCAGTAAAGTCATATAGTAAACCAGTCTATATACAATGATCATAATCTTGGCTATTAATGTCAACGTCGGCAGAAGCTTGACCTCAAAAACATCTGTCCTTCAGATGGCGGTGCCTGACAGGCTGCTGGGGGGCGGAATAAAAGCGGCAACACGTAACGCTGCTCGGCCAACAGACTCAGTCATTCATCCACCCACCGAACTGCCATAAATCACTGGCGTCGCCGTGGCAACCGCGGCTCCCGCTCTGCCGCTTTTCTCCATTGTAACTGAAATCCGGCGCGTCTTTGGAGGCGCGCGCACAGAGGGCGGCGCGGGTGTGGGAGGGGCGGCGTGCGTGTCATTGTGATAATCGGAGGCGGCAGGGACGTTAATTTAATTGAGAGTTTTGCTCTTTGGCGGGATAGTTTCATGCTAGTTAGCTCAGTAGTGCTGTTTTAATGGAACTTAGTCAGTGGTACCTGTGAACATTCAAAAAAAGGAGAGGACAACATGCGCTAAAGTCAAAGGGTTTCGGTTATATTGTGGCATAATTATTTGTTCCACTGTCAGCTTTATCACTGTACTAAACTAATTACATGCATTGTACTGAAAGGGATGAAAATGTGCTAGAATTAATATGCCATTGAGCACCCAACAGTTGAAGGCAGCCCACTACCTCCTCTGAAATGTATATGACAGTACAGTTTTCGTTCATGTAAATAAGTTATTTGCAAGTGTAAATAGCTGTGTTCATCCAAAGCAAATAATTTTAATATAGCAGAAATCAACATTAAATGTTTAATAAGACTTTAGCATGTTAATTACAAAGTGCTTTAAACATTTTTTTTAAAACTGGTTCGGCTGAATTCTATGGGCAAATCCACTTTCACATCCATGCTCTCCAACATCCCAGGACACACCCTCCTCACAAATGCCGATTCTGTTAGGAGCATCAGCACTTTCCGACTCTCCAGTTTGCGGGAATGAAATGTCCAGTACAGATAGCAGTATGCTCACTTCGTTCTCTGGATCACATTCCGTGATCCTGGAGAGTGTGCGGATCACAGGCGTGGTCAACTCGCAAGTTTGACACAGTGAATTAACACTCATTGCCCAAGGCAGATATGAGTATGGATGTCATGACATTCTGATTGCATAATGTAAGTGAAAGTCCACCTTTCACTTCATTCTTAATACTAACCATTTAAAATTTGCATTGAAATTGACCTAGAATAGCTGCCTGAGATAAATGTAAGAATTACAGTTAAAACACGCATTTAAAATTGTATCCTCTGAATCCTGAATATGTCAATGAATAACAATAAATATATTTTTTGTGAAAAAAGAACAATATATGCCAATTACCTGGCTTGTTTTTAAAATCTGGGGGTTGAGGTGAGAATTGAGTAAATCATGAGAATTAGCCTACATATTGGGTTGTAACCTTAGATTTGTGTCTATTGAATTTGATACATAGACACCATGTGACAGATGACCTTTGTCATACATTGAAATGGCTACGATCCATTAAAAACGACATAATTGAAAAATAAATATATATGCATTTTACAACAGTTATCCACTGTCTCACCGCATATCCAGCAAAGGGCCAGGGTGGTAGAAGTCTATCCTATTTGGCACAAGGCAGGCAACACTGAGATTAGATGCCAGTCTGCACACAGTATGTGCATTCACACTTCGAACAATTTAGAGACTGCAAATTGTATAACTACAAAAGAAAACCCACACAGCTCAGGGAGAACATGCAAATTCCACAGGCACACAATGGGGCTGGCGTTTGATTCCTCTACCAAAGAAGCACCACCATGCTAGAATAAAAGATTTATGGTAGATATAGGATGCATGCATGGCAAATGTTGAACTCTGTTTCATCTGCTTATATAGTTGTCTCTTCGTGGTTCCTATTGTTGACAGTCTGCACCAGATGATCCATGTCTGGGGGAGCATGCAGTCACTCTTCCTGGGGTTCTTTTCAAAGCATGTACAAAGCATGCTGGCTTGCTGTGTTTTCCATGTTTCTATTCTACAATCCTAGCTTTCATGTCTAAGACAATATAGCGTTTATATCTTATTTATAGAGCTGGGTTTTTACTGCTGCAATTTGTAGTACCTTGCCTTGCTCACTGTTTTGCCTTTGCATTGAATATTTTATTGAAACACCATTCACTGAGGACAGTTATGGTTGCCATATTGCGATTTACATGCGACATAACTCATCTCTGTAAAATTTTCCATAGAGTACAATGAAAATCAAGTCATATGAATTGATTAGCAAGCCTATAGAAGATGTTGCAGTGCAAGATGAATCGATTGCAAGGTTTTGACCATAATTGACAGCATACAGAAGACTATGAACTTCTGCTTACTTTCTTTTTTCTTTCCTTTCTATTTGTTTTCTTGGCTCCTGTACAGATTGTTTATGCCTTTTGGATGCAGCCCGAGTCTCACACATTATCGTTTTCATGTCTGCTTTTTGCTGATCAGAGCAGGGTAGTGACTAATCCACTTGGGTGAACTAAACCAATAAGCAAAATATGGAAAATAAATTAGCTACACAAAACAAATAAAAGACTCTGCTTAAACCCACTGGTACTACAGAGTATATTTTCGCTCTACCATTACTGTATAAACATGGATCTGTACTGTAAGGCAAGTGGCACAATATCTATAACCATATTGGAATAAAGGTTTCAGGACCTCATCCTGTGCTGTTCTGTTTGACAATGTTTCGGTTTGGACCGATATAAATCTAGATAACACACTGTTTACAGCAAGCTTTTTCAAAGTGTTCACACAAAACCTACCTGGGGCAATGTGTCAATGAATAACACAAGAGCTGCAGACTGTGATGTGTGACAACAGATGTCTGCCATAAGCTG
>JAODUD010000040.1:25687454-25700884 GCA_026784285.1 Stomatorhinus walkeri | reverse complement strand
AATTGCACTTGATGTGAGATCTAGTGAAAGTAAATATGTCAAACGACCCCCCCCCCCCGGCCCCCAACATGGCCGCTGACCCAGAGAGACAAGATACCCTACCTTCGCACCGGCCGCTCATTTATTTATTATTTTTCCACAACAATGAGCTGAAAGACGTGCTGCTGCAACGGGAGCGCAGGCACCCGGTCTGACATCCAACTCCTGCTGCATTCACTGAGGGTATAAAGGGGGGGCTGGAAAGCACCTCACTCATTTAGGATGCCATTAAAATGGGGGGGATGAGATGAGATTCAGACCGCGAGATTAAATATTCAAAATCCCTGGGGTGCCAGACCGAATGACCAAATAGCGTGCACATCTGAGGATGAGGTCCCACACAGCTGATGGTTCTTCCTCATTACAGCAGCTGGGGAGTTACAAAGAACACGTTATCACCTCATTTTGTGACACCCGCCCCCCCCCCCTGGACAGAGGTTTTACAAGCATGTATCTGCTGGAGCGATAAAGCCCCCCTCGCCCCACCCCAGGAGACGGGTTCGCCACTCGCCTGCAGCACCATAGCTGCCAGCTGGGTTCCCATCCCAGTGCAGCATGTGACGGCTAATGGCTCCGGCCCTCCAGGCGGGAACAACCTGCTGAGATTAGCCCCTCGCTAAGGGGACAATTAAAAGTCAGCCCGACAGCATATTCACACACATCTGGCATGTGCAGTCTGGGTTGGGGGGGGTGGTTAGTCTGTTCATGACCTACTATCGGCTACTGTACCATGAAGGGTTGGTGCATAACTAAAATTCCCCAAACACATACACTGAGGAATGAGAGAATGCACTCAGGAAAAGTTCAGCTCGTGCATTAGTGCACATTAGATATCTACTCAGGAAATGGTCAGGAACAGACAGGAAATGACACGTATCCCCCGTGCTGGCCAATGGCTTAACTGTGATTGTATGATTCACTTTTAGAATTGAGACTGATCAGAAAAAGTTTAGGCAAATTAGTCTGGAGCCAATCCCAGTCAGCAGAGGGCACAAGTCTGGGCGCCACCCTGAAGGGGATGCCAGTCCATCACAGGGCAGCTGCAGCTAAACACTCACAATAAGACAGTACAGGCAATTTACAGATGCCAGTTATCCTAATTACATGCTTTTGGAGAATGGTAGCAGCTGGAGAACCTGGAGGTGGGATCGGTACCTCCAGCCCAGGAGCTGCCAAGCAACAGTCCTACTCCGTAAGCCGCTATGCCAGTATTCTCGCAGTTCTTTCCCTGTTATCTTCCGTTCAAAAACACAAACCATTTATACACAAAAGGAGGCTTTGAGTTTAATTCCCCAAAAAACATCTACTACTCCAACAACAACTGCACCCGGTTTGACCCGATCAGCAGGTCCCAGCATGTTCTGCGCGAACTGCCAACATTCCCGTTACTGTAACGAGACCAAGAAATGGTTGTGCTATATAGTTTGCCTTTTCCGCATTCGATCAGTGCCAAGCATGCAATGTGCATATGGATTTTGTTTACTAGAACACTCTTAAACCATTCATACAAACAGCAGAGGATCCAAAACAGCTCTCAGCAGCCGATCTGAATTGGAGCAAAGGTTTCCCCGCCTAAAGATCTCCGCGCTTACCGCCTGCCGCTTTTACGACCGATCGCCATGGCAACATTATGTGTGGAAAACGAACGTCTTAGCGGCTTCCGACAGCAGCGGTGACTGCCATTAACCTGGCCCTTTGGAACGAGCAGTCACGTGTTATTTGGAACTGCAATACTCCCATCAAGACAAAGACTCCACGCTGCTATGTGATATTCCAGGCCGTTTAGTCCCATGCCTGTTGGGTACGGTGCAGCAGCAGAAGAGTTTGTAGATGTATCATCCAAGCAGTCTTACTGCAGTCTCGTATTTGCAACACATACACGCTATTAATCATATGCTGTCACAATAGCTCCCCACTTATCTTGCCCTGCGGTGTGATGCCTGCATTAAAAAAAAAAAAAAAAAAGACCCAAAGTCATTGGGAGACTCAGCTCCCCCCCCGCCCCCCCAGAGGTCATCACCATGGCATTGATGACAGCAAAGCACAGCCTGCAAAAGGTCAGTTAGGAGAGGAGCTCCTGGGTGCACTCTGTTTGGTGTCAGTCCCCCCCCCCGCCCCCCAGTCTATCTTAAGGTCCGGCTTGCTGAGTAATCCTGACGGTTTTCAGGAGACGCCCACTTTGGCAAAGAGAAAATCTTAAGAACCCCCCTTCCCGCCCCCAAAAAAACGGATTGAGATGTACTATACTCCACTCACCTCAAACAGTATCAACACCGCGTGCCACTCAGTCGAAGACCGATTCACCAAGGCCGATAAGCTGGCCCACATTAAAAGATTACAGGTTTCACAGTAGGATCAGGAAGAGATGAAGGACTTAAGTCCACAGCGATACAAAAGTTTGGGCTACAGCTCTAGGAACTGAGGCTTTAGGGGTTTACAGCCAATTTAAGTTCAACCGCACAAACCAATGGGTGTCAAAACAAGTCACATGACGTTAGACTGCATACAGTACATGGTCGGTCAGTCCAACACTGAAAGTCACACTGACACCATGTCAGCAATTTTGAAAGACTGATTTTGTATTTAACAGCATTTTCAGCCCACATCATCTACAACTCAATGCAATTTCCCCAAATGCAATACAGTGTCCCAGGCCCTGACACAGGTATTCGACCCTGTTTTGTGGTAATAACATTTTTTTTTAATACTTTCATTTCAGTTTTGGCAACTTTTTGTGTCATGTTTTATTTGTGCATCTCTCAAGAAAGAGAGGAGTTATGAGTAATGATAAAGAGAGAGTCGACAATGATGCTGCGGTTTTACAAAGTGCATCAAAAGTCATCATGGTGCACAGGGCAGCCGTGGTCGAGCGGCGGTCAATCTGTGGTCGAGCCCATGGCCCCATTTCAGGTCACAGCCCCCAGCATTACGACAAAGTCACGATAGCAGCACCATTCACCAGTACAAGCTGTCGCGGTTTGATCTCAGGCTACCGTAATTATTCCTAAACACAGGAAATCCTGATTACGCTGAAGTACACGCTGATCCTTCCAGGTGTGAAGAGGGGAGGGAGCAGACGTGTCATTCGGGGAAACGTCAAGACCCTCAATCTCATCTCCTTCCTCTTCTGGAAACATCCGCTGCGAAGCATTCCACACAGTGACCCCATCCGCATTCCTCCTGTATTTCTATGGTTCAACACAGCCACTGAATATCAAAGCGGCCTGAAGAAGAGTGCAGCAGACAGCAACGTGGCCTGCCCGCTATTTGCTGTCCCGTTTGGCTCTATTGTTTACATGAAAGTACAGGGAGAAAAAAAAAAAAAAAAAAAGACACGCTGGCCAGTCAGGTCCAGTGTATATCGCGTGCAAGTCAGGCAGCTCTGTATCGGCGTGGGCTTTGAAGAAGCGGCAGAAGACTGTACACGTGTAAGCAATGCGCACACTCTTTGCATTTAGGGTTCCTCATCATAACCATCTGCTGAAATATTGAATATATTTCTAATTTAAAGTAAAGCAACTCAAGTTTCTCTATTAACTTTGCCCTTGCTCAATAAATAACATTCTGCCTCTAAGAACAACCGACCATTTATTGTAGCAGTGAATACTACATTGCTATATATGGGGCCCGATCATTCACTTCTATGGAAAAAATGCTAACGCTAATTATGACAAACTTATCCTTAAGGTAAGGTATACCCGCTCAGACACACACAAACACACACGCTAAGTCACTTGGTGAGATTGCATGCCTCGGACATTCATAATTCAGACCACTAGGCAGCAGAATGGCTACTAGGTAAAAAGGCAGTCTCATGTGAATATGGCTGGTTTAACAGGCCAGTGTTCTAAAGATACCCTTTGTGGAGGGCTGAAGATCATCAGAACACGTTACTGATATTTATTTTTCCAATATTTCTCCTTAAATGGATAAATGAAATACAATCAAAGAATCAGAACCAGAAGTTGCAATTCTGAAAATTAAGAAAGTGATTAAAAAGAACAGGAGAAAGTTCATAAAACGTGTGACATCTGCATTAAACCACGTTACTCTCATGACCTAACCTACCATTGGGACATTTATAAAGATTATTCTACAGATGAGCGTCGGCAGTAAAAGGACAGCTGTCAGCTGACAGGCTTCTGTAATACACGCGGCGGGGAACTAGTCTCATTTCTGAAGTGGCTGACAGACTAGATGTTTTTTAAATTATCATATGACATACAAAAAAAGGTCTTCAGACATGAGATTATGCTCAATTATTGGCAATTAGTTGCTACCTTAATTATTGCCATTGTCTGCACAGAACTGACCATCATGTGTAATTAAAGCTGCCTAGGGCATATGGAGGCATGAAGAGCTTTGATTTTGGTAAAAGAAAAAAAAGTACACCAATTAACAAATATGCATGCAGTATTTGTTTGTTTTGTTATTTAAGTGTTGCACCATAAACAGAACTTCATTAGATAATCCATATGTAATTATAGAGGGCACATTTATAGAGGGCACAATTATAGAGAACTAAAAATGGTTATTGCAGATGGAGGCAAATAATTCAATGAACTGATCTGAAACAATGAAAAGCCTTTATTTTGCATTGCTTTTCTCTAGTGAGACCTGGCAAATTGTGTGGTTTCTGTAGTGTAATAATCAACTTCTTCCTTTAATTGTTATCCAAAGCATGAGTGGAGGTCAGAGTCAACAAGGAATTCCGAATATCTCAGAGGAGAGCAGCGGTTCAGTGTGCGTCTGCCCCGTTTGTTTGATTCTTCAGATCCCTCTGAGAGGTCATCAAAGCCCCAGGCAGGACCGTCCAGCACCCAGAGATTCCCTGAACACACTTGTGGTTTCTGCTGGGCACATGAAGAAAAGCAACGCAGTAACAAACAAACAGAAAAGCGAAACATCAGAAAAATATAAAGCCAAAACTGCCAGAAGAAAAAAAATCCAAGACAATACGTTTCAGGGAGGGAAGCATGACCCAGCTGTGGTTCAAGGGAAATACAAAAATATTATTTAACAAGCCAAATGATTTAGTGTGGAATTAAGACGACAATCCAGGGAATGTCCATGGTTGGGATCTTAAAGAAGTAGTACTCAGAAAGGGCTATTTGTCAGACCACATGGGACAGGGGACGCTTAACAACCGGCTTAACGCAGCTGGCCACCACGGCTGTTCACAAATGGCACCGTCCTGCCCTGGGGCCAAGTCACAGGCGTGGGCAGGCCGGGGTCATCTTGACCCCGGAACTAAAGAAACTCACTATTTGCTGAACACACACACACACACACTTCCCAGGCCAAAAGGACCAATGGTCAAGGAACAATCTGACCTCTTTGGGTAAGGAAAAGATAAAAGTCTATCTTCATTAGTCGGTTTCACTTTTCCGGATAGTTTTCCGTTATATTTCTCTGGCTCAGAGCGAACGTAAAATCTGTCATAAAAGCAGGTTGGGTCTAATTTATTGTTGTGCATAATCTGAAAGTAATCACATGCAAATTAATACAGCACCGTAGCACAGCTTGATATACAGAGTGTGTTCTGTACTGGTTGAGGAGTTTGCTGGTCTTGTTATGTTACCTTAGCACGTAAAGAGGGAAAAAATGATAAAGACCATAGGTAAATTATTCTTTTTTTTTGTTTTAATAAGCAGCCAAATATTACACGTAACACATTTCCATAGAGCCTGGGCAGGCTTGGGTGGGGAGGGGGCTTGGAAATAAGGGGGCGGGGATGTGGCTCTAGCAAGACAGACACAGGGGGACAGCTGGTGCTTCAGCAGTAGTAAATCATATAGGAACAACACCCTGACTCTCTAAAGCCCCCTAAACACAGACACCCAGCAAACCCCTCCCCCCCCCCCCTTCTCACCCCAAACGTCCTGCCACAAAAAAACAAGGGAAAGAAAAAGGCACAAAAGTGCACAAAACAAAAGACAGGCCTCACGTGCACGAGCCCAAAGTGAGACGGCTTCATTCTTGGGGAGTGCAGACAAACCAAGGGCATCGAATGGAACCCACTGTCCACTGTGCTCACAAATGCAGCAAAGCGACATGCAAGTGAGGTTCAGAGAGCAGGGTCAGACGGTCCCTGGAGCGATTGGGGTTAAGGGCTGCCAGCCACTGGATTTGAACTGATGACCTTCCGGTCACTGGAACAGAACCCAAAGCCACAGAGCCACACACAATCCTATTTTACCCTTTAGAAACTGAATGTTTCTAGTTTAGACTGGAATTTTACACCAACCAGTATTTCATAATGGAAAGTTGTTCCCTCTTTTGACAGTGTCACATGGAAGAAACACAACCCAAGATAGAGGATATCAGGCTTTAAAATCTTCACAGTTACTTTACGATTTTCCAACCATGAACTCTGTGTATGTGTGTGTGTGTGTGTGTGTGTGTGTGTGTGCATGTAGGCGTACCCTGTGATGGACTAGGATCCTTGAACCTGTACTGCATATGCAACTGGAAGATGGATCAATTGAACTTTTCTTAAAAACAAACAAATAAAATAATTCCAAATCCCACTTGTCCAGAAAAGGTACAAAACTGGAAAAAGAAGAGGAAAAAAAAAACACAACATCAATGAAAAGACAAAGAGAGAGCTGCGTCTTATTCATGGACTCCTGTGAACAGAATGGCACTTGACTTTTATTGAACCTTAACTGTCCATAATTTCGCCATGGGTCAGCAGGCAGCACCCCAGCATGACAAATGGCTTTTGATAAACCCTCCGAAACAGAAAACGGTGGGTGTTTTCCTGCCACTCGAAGGTGGCTTGCAGAATGAAAGCTCTGAAATGGATGAGTGCAGGAAGGAGATAACTGTACGCCGCCCCCTACACACAAGTTTAAAGGAAGGGCCAATGGTAGTGGGGCAATCCAATGTGACACACTGAGGGTTCCTCTCTTATCAGCTTTCACAGATATTAAACAGGATTTTAATTAGGCCTAGCTCCACCTGGACAATAAAAAGATAATGCTGGATAACGACCCACACTGGCTACAATTAAAGGGTTTATCACACCCGGGAAGAGAGAATTACATAACATTAAATCAGAAAAGAGAAAAGCATGACGATGCTCATTGGACGCCTCCTGAGTCTGACTCCAGAGCATTGTGGGATATCCATGCCCATAAAACACCACGAGGCCGTAGGTCATTACGGAAGGTCACAAGCTTATGGCCAAGCCTCAGCCCGGATGAAAGGGTGAAAGTAAGTGAACCTGGGAGGACACTGACCAACAAGAAGCTGAAACGTTCCAAATCGGGAGACATGGCGTCGCAGGTAGAACAGTCCAGAAACTGTACTTTCTTTTAAAAATGAAATGTAGACCACAACAGACACCAAGCTGTGTAAATCACCGAATCCCCAACACCCCAACTACAATTTACTGCTTCAATCCGGTCACATTGGAGAGAGTAAGAGAAGAACAAATATTGCCCCCCCTCTCCAACACGTGCAGCTTCCTGTCCAACTCTTCCTTAAAGCCCTAAGAGCAGATCCCACAAAACCATCGTCGTTAAGAGTCATAACCATCTTCGCCGGCTAACAAGGCGACAGACCCATTTCCCTGTAGCCCCCCACCCTCCGAGACCCGTGCCCCCACTCAACTCGCAGTTTTATTGCCCGTTTATGCACAACAGAAATATTTAATTTCCTGGGCTTATTTTGACCCAGCTAATATTTAACACTGGATAAAGGCTCACACCTTTTGGGGCTAAGTGAAGTCCTCTCTTTAATTACTTTCTATTGTAGCGCGGTCCCCCCATCCCCGCCGCAGACCCCAGCATGGTCCCGTTTTAAACAGTCTCCCAATATGCCCAGCTTCACTTGTTGGCCTTTCCTCTTCACCACCATCTGGCCTATTAGTTCAGCCAAAATGAAAAAAGGGGGGAGGCCAGACACAATGGGATAGAGAGGTATCCCATCTGCTCCCGCCAGACTCCCCAATCATTACGGCACAAAGGCGGCATTTAACCTAAACACAATCCCTCATTTATTTAACCTGTTCCTCTCCATCAAGCCGGGCCCACGCACAGACTGAAAAGCCCGCTAGGCACAGGGGACGCAGGTCCGGGGGGGGGAGTCTCGGTCGGCAGCTCTCTGCTCCGTCAGAAGCGCCGGGGGGCGCAGGGCAGTCATCTCCCCTGGTAAATGTGCCAGGCAGCCGCCCAGACAACAATGAAGGGCCCCCGGCCCCCATCGCTCGCGGACCGTGGCGTCCCGGCACCGAGACTCTCGACTCTCCAGGGCCCAAGCAAAATTTACACATATTGATTGGGTTAGAAAAATCAATCGGGACGCAGCTCCAGTGACCTATCAACTTTACGGTGCAACCTTGTCATAAGCCTTAAAGAACGACAAGAAGTTCTTGTGGTACCTTAGTTTATGGGCGCTCGTGTCTGCGATTCGCCAAATAAAGATTTGTTAAAAGGTGCATTATCAAAAAAAGGATTTGGGTAAAACATCAGACAAAAGTCAATCAGATGCCAAAACTCTGTTTCTGCAAGGCTATTCAAGAAAGGCCGCCCCGCCCTGAGAAGACAGCAGCTGACCATATGTGCTGCACCCAAAAAAAAAAAAAAAAAACCACCACAGGTAATATAAACCACGAACAACACCCTTGTGTACTAATGCAATCCGCATGTGTGACACAGCAGTCACCATGACGACAGAAGGGGCAGGTCTGCGGAGCCCAGAAAGCTCCGATCGGGCCTTAGTCACACTTATACCTTCACTGGGGTACGTTTTCTCAACTATCGCTTCTCCCCACAAAGCTTGGAACACGCCCCCCCACCCCGCCACCCTCTGCAATTCAGAGGCCACCACAAACAAGCAGTGACGACGGGAACATTTGTAGCTGCAGGGTAAAGGCGGGGAGGGAGTTAAACAGACAGAAAATACTAAAAAAAACACAGCCGGGCATGCATGCAGTTCGAATTGCGGCCGAAATGTCCTCAGCTACTGTGATTTCATTACGGACAGGAAAGGGTTGTAACTGCTATTGGAGAATGAGACCAGCTGTCACAGAACCAGCGGGTGATGTAAGCCCTATTCTCAGCGAGCCCCGGCCAGTTTCAATTACATTATGACCCCCGACCTCAGGTGGCTTGTAAATAGGAGAAGTCTGAAGGGAGGCAGGGCAGGAGATCACATTTTGTCTGGCCTCTGAGAGCGGAGGAGGCCATTGTGCAAGTCCGAGCCATTTGAAAACCTCACAGGGTCCCCACAGCTAAATGGCAACCATTCTTAATGATTTAGTAAGTCGGTAAATTCGCGGCAAATCCTCCCCGTCTCCATTTCGTCTTCCCTTTCGCTCTCTTTTGTTCTGCAGGTACACTTACTGCAGCAGCCCATAAGTTCAGGTCCACATACTGACTGTGGACAAGCGGTTTTTATAGTGTTCGATGTGTGTGGTGTCCTTTTCTATCTATTGTATTACAGACATGCCAATCATCAAATTTAAAATTTAAATTTAAATAAAAATCATTCACCAAATTTTTATCTGCATTAAGTATCGACTTTAAGAACAAACTATTCTTGGGTCATGGGTTAGATAGGATTAAGGACAATTGTTTTATCATAGCCACAATGGCCACTGAACCCGCACCCTGAAATTGCCCCCCCCCTTCCTCACAGTCATATGGAGCTAACCTCCTTTGTTCTTCCTGACGTCCCTTTGACCTTCTGCCTGTCAATGTGGAGGCTCCTGAAAAGAGACAGATGGGGTTCGGACCACCTCTTTGAGCGGCTACCTCCTTTACTCTACGCTCCCCATCCCTCATTTATTTGTCAGGCATTTCAACAGTCCTGCCAATAAAATTTCATATGTATCTCACGCACACGCAAATTAAAAAAATAAATAAATTACAACAACCAAACACGCATATGAGTTTTCAAACTCCTTTCCCATCAGTAGCTTCACAGAGGTCTAGACGATATTCTCTCACGTCGGACAGACAGTCCAGTAGCTTGGTGCCAACTTTCCCACCTCCGCTTCCTGCTCCTAACAGAAACAGAACTTTCCCATGGTCATGCAGGTGAGAAAACCAGTGACCTTACTGAAGGATTTCAGGAGGTCTGGTGCCCTAGAAGGCAGTGTTTGGCAAACAGCTGGACATGCCCTATCCTGTTTTCAGCTTTGGCAGACTATTTTTATGGCTAGGCTGTTGTCATGGAGTTCTTTTTTTTTGCCCTGTTTGGGTCCATTTCCATTTATGGTCTTGAGTCTGGACGTGCTATTGTGCCGGAGCAGAACCTGCCTGGATGTGAAATCCACCAGTAAGAATTCATTTTCATCTGCTCAGCATTTCCTTCGTGGCCTTTTGCTAAAAGCCCTGCAGGTTACCTTCAGTCACAACAACGGCACTGGGGATTCATTCAGATTAAATACATGTATCTGCTTAAGAAAGCCCCAGACAGTAACAAGGCAGTTACAGTCTCTATATAAACTTAATGATGTGGGTCTCCTAGTTGCTCTCTATTTAGGTCTCAGCAGAGATATTCAACTTGAAGGAACGGAAGCTTTTTATTTTTTAGTTTATCATTTACGGAAAGCCCTGTTTACTGTTACAAGGAGTACAGACCTTGATTAAGTGACAAAGATTTGTTCCATGTCACTTTGACTAAAGACCTTCAACAAGAATGTCCAACGTTCCAGGCAATAATCCTTCACCACAGAATGGTCTTCAGGTTACTGGTGAAACTGATGCCTTTGCAGTTTATGGGGGTCACATTTATCTGTACATTAAATCTCTCTCTCGACGTTAACTGAAGCTGCACGCTTCAGCTTCAGGCTGGCAGGAAGCCTCTTTACTCCCCAGATCCCAGCTGGAGGCGCGGAAACCTTTTTTTCAACACAGGCTGTGAGTCGAACAGGGGGGTGGGCAGTGACTAGCAGCTGCTGGGAGGGGGTCTGTGCGGTGGGTCTTTAAGGGGCGTCTGCTGGTACTCTAAGCTGGGGGAGGGGTTAATTCTTGCATATCTTGCATAAAGAGCTGACCCCTGGACGTACACGTATGGGTTCACTCCGGAAAAACAAGACGGATATTCTCATTGGGCCCAAACAACTGTCTCCAGTAAACACAAATACACACGGCCATTAATTCGCACCTGGACATCTCGGACAGCAGCCATCAGCAGGTAAAGTGACCATCAAGTGGCTACGGAGCATCTCTGCAGGCCGACGACGGCCTTCTTGGGTGAACTGCTTGGGTATCGTGGCTTTGAAGCAATTCAAAAAGATGGAAACCCTTGCAACAAGACAAGTGGTCTCATATCAGGACTGTAGACAACCATGAACTGTCAGGCAACTCAAAGATCGGCAGATAAACTGCGTGTCAGACACGGCTGAGTTTCTCTTTTCTTCCAAGAAGTTTTCAACCAGCCCATCACACATCAAGAAACAGGCTTCTGGCAACAGTCCGTGCTCCCGTAGGGAATTTTGGCCAAAGGACTGACAGCGATCAACACAGATTTAAAATGTTATGCCTGTCTCTGTCACCCACAGCGTATCAGAGCCGTAAGGTTATGGTAACAGGATCATAATGAGGTACTGGCTCTGATTTACACTTATTGCCAGCTAATGCAAACAGATGCTGAGATGGCAGTGAGATAAGCAATTATCACCACATACTTCATAATTTGCAAGACTACCGTTTGATTATTGCTAAAACAGACAAAAATGCAATTATCCACAGCCACTGGAAATTGGCTCTCTCTCTGCTCCTGGTAAAACACTAGCAAAGGTTGCACAAAGTTTGTTTTTTTCCACCACACAGTGAAGATATTGAGTAGCAATGCCCTTGAGCATCAATCAGCGGTGACAGAAATGTTTAGCACATTTTCCTTTATATTAAAACCCATTTCATTAAGCAAAAATTGTCTGTGGATGTTGCATTTAATAAGTGCAAATACCAGTCACAACAGTGATTTTATCATGCATATATAATCACTGGAACTACACTGCAACTACACAGAATGTCAACAACAAGCACAGGCCTGGCTGGGCGCATATTTTTCCCTGTTATGTTGTGTTTGGCCGGCTAGATGGCTTTCAGAGGCACCGGAAGAAACATTGAAATGTTTACTTTTGTGCTCAAGCAATTACAAAAGACATATTACACCTATCCGAATATGACAAAGCATAAGTAATGTCATTCTTGATCTCCAATCAAAGTATTTGGAACACAGTACAGTCTTGTGCAGACTGTGGATTTTATTTTTTAATTAGTCAAACTAGCCCGTTTTTCTCCAGGACCTCATAATAAATACTTACAGCGAAAATAAGAACTGGGTCTCCCACTCAAATGAGACGGTCGAGGCAGATGGGATTTTTATGCTGGAAAGGTTAACAACTATATTCCTCAGGAAAGAAAAAAAAAAGATCAATTTGAGCTTCAGTGCTCTTGCTGAAAGCTGCTGATGCTGGCAGTTCCACTTTGCTACTCTGCAAGCATTTTCTCCCTAATTATATTAAATTACAGGGCAGGTCCGCAACATTAAAATCCCTTTCTTTCATTCCGTCTCCGAAGCCTCAACTCTCCCCATTCCTGCCTCCATTTCTCACAAGAAAAACATGAAAAACAGATAGAAAGCGAGCAGAAAAAACATGAACTGTAAGAATGTACCACTGCTACTTAGCATTTTTTAATATTCTGCTTTAAATGATGTTGCACATGAATTTGAAAAATATTCAGTGTCTAATCCCAATCTTGCATTCTAAGATGGTGATTACATCATACGGTAACGCTAGCCAAAGCTGTGAAAATTTATGCATTGAAAATAATCTAAAAATTCACCTGAATTTCTTAAGATGCTGTGGATAATTCTGCAAAAGTCACTAAAACATTTGATTAGGATGCAATTTGTTTGTGACAAATCATCAAAACATTCACTCTTGGCGAAATGGAGGTGGAGCAGTGACTAGCACTGAGGCCTGACAGCTCCCGGGCTGGGGGGTCGACTCCCATCCCCAGCTTGATGCCTGTGATACTGTATGTCCATGTTACGTTCTGTGTTGCCACGGGCTCCAAGCTCATCACTTGAAAAGCAGTCATGGAAGATGTATGGATCGGACAGGCAAGTAAATGATTCATGTGCGTCAGCTTTTTCCCAACTTACAATAATACAGGGATTTCAAATTTTCAATGGGGGGGTGGAGGGGTACAGGCTCTGGGGCTTGAATTCCACCACCACTGTGTGTCTGTGAGTGTCTGTGCATTTGCATGCTCTCCCGCTGTCACATGGGTATGCTCTGAGTGTCTGCACGTTTGCATGCTCTCCCGCTGTCACATGGGTATGCTCTGAGTGTCTGCGCGTTTGCATGTTCTCCCTCTATCACATGGGTATGCTCTGGGTGTCTGCGCGTTTGCATTTTCTCCCTC
>JAODUD010000040.1:25674026-25687354 GCA_026784285.1 Stomatorhinus walkeri | reverse complement strand
TATGCTCTGGGTGTCTGCGCGTTTGCATTTTCTCCCTCTGTCACATGGGTATGCTCTGGGTGTCTGCACGTTTGCATTTTCTCCCTCTGTCACATGGGTATGCTCTGGGTGTCTGCACGTTTGCATGTTCTCCCTCTGTCACATAGATATGCTCTGGGTGTCTGCGCGTTTGCATGTTCTCCCTCTGTCACATAGATATGCTCTGGGTGTCTGCGCGTTTGCATGTTCTCCCTTTGTCACATAGATATGCTCTGGGTTTCTCTCATTTCCTCTTGCGGTCCAGTGACATGCAGGCCAGTTAGCCAGCATCTCTAAATTGCCCCCAGTGTGAGAGTGTCCTCTGCGATGGACTGGTATCCTGTTCAGGAAGTACTCCAGTCTTGTGCCCTACACTGCAGAGAAAACATCAGGATTCATCCCACAACCCTGCCCAAGATAATCAGTTAGATGTTGGATGAATGGATGGATGGATGGATGGATGGATGGCACTTAAAATGGTTTTGTAATTAATTTTGAATAAAAATGTAGTACTTGCAGATATTACTTAACCACTTCTATACATCACCATTGCATTAGTGACCAGTTACGATAGGTCCAGTTGCATCTCTGTCAGCTAAAGTACTCTTTGAGGAACAGTATTAAGTACTATTTGAATAGCCAAGTATTCTGACATGAACTATACTAAATCCAATGCTTGACAATCTATTTGATTGTGGGCAACAGCTGATTCAAAATGTTAAGTGTGTCCTCTAATTCGCCCTTTAGGGCTCAAAAAATTAAAGGGAATTGGAAAACAATCTCTTGAGATTTTAATATTCTATTATTTGGAACACTCAGATCATATTTTTGATGTATTGTTTGAAGCTTCACCACCACGCAAACCGATTTCAGCCAAGTATTATTTTCATCATAAAATGAAACCATTTCCGGAACAAAAATAGCCTTGCCACTTAATAACATTGTTGACAAGTCATCCACTGCTGAAATCAATACTATTTTGTCTACCTACTTGTGCATTTCACAACCACTCATCCAGACAAATCAGTATGAACTCTGCACCCCATGATTATCAGTGTAATTACCATCTCACCTCCACCTTTCCCCCCTCCAGAAGTGAAAAGCCTCTGGCAAAATAAGCCACGCGGCAGCCTTCAGCAGTCGCATTCGCTGGGTTTACCGGCCACGAGAGATGACATCTTCCGACGGAACGCAGTGTGGCAAAACAGGCCGCTGGGTAGGCCTGTGACATCACGAAGGCGTGGGTGGAAGAGTGGCTATTATTAAATGATACGATCTTTAGAAAGCCTGGGCAAAAACTGGAGGGTGGCGAGTGACGTGGATGCGCAGGTATGACTCAAAGCCTGGATAAAAGCATTTCAGGCTAAAGAGCACAGAATTACTTTAAAATGCATTGAAAAATACAGCAATTGACAGAAAGGACAATGTGTCCGGTCCTCACTGATAATTAAGTTGTGCTGCAGCTTTTTACTGCTACATGTAAATAATGTTAGTCAGGCTTTAGGTCGCTGTGGGTTCCCTTAAAGGAAAGCTCACCTTCTTCTTGGAAAGTCCTCTGTCCTCATCTTTGCCACTCTTGCCGTTCTTCATCTGCTTAGCCATTTTCTGCTCCCCAGGCTGCTTAATAGTGATGCGGATCTCAGGAGGGCAGATGTAATTCTCCAGGCTCTTGGGGGGCTTCTTGGCTCGCTTCGTGGTTTGTATCTTCAGCTTCAGGCTGCCTTCGGAGAAGCTGGCCTCCTTGATGGAGAACTCCTGCTCCTCCAACCCGTCGCCGGGCACCCACTTCTCGCTGTCTGGATTTGAGTTGACGTCCACGTCCCTGCCCAGGCCCAAGTCATCGTCCTCCTCCGTATCAAGTCGCTCCCCTGTGGCAGGGAGTCCCTTCCCGGGCGTGGAGAGCAGACCACCGGTGCCCTCTGGAAGGTCACCCTGGCTGGCTGAGCCTCCACTGGGGTAGAATTCAACTTCACCCCCCTTCGGTCGGGACGGTATACAGAGATCTCTCTGCTCCATCGACTTCCCGAAGTGTGATTCGGGAGACAGAAACCAGGAGTGACCAGGATATCAGAAGCAAATCTGTCTAGTAAAATAGCGTGACAGTACCAGTCAACACGGGCTCAGATATTCCACAGTGCTATTGCTCTTGAAATCTCAATAGTCCCACAAAAAGATCATTTTTTCCAGGAGAAACTGTGGGGAGAAAAAAAAAAAAAACAGAATTAAGATAAGATCTGAGACAGCTTAGCTCCGCCCACATTTCATATTTCACTTACATAATTAGCATAACTTCTGAAGAAACACGGGGATAGCTGAACAGCACTTCAGCACCCTTCCAAACCCAACGGCGGTGCAAAGGCCTAACACTGAAATACCGGCAGGGAAATTTCTGCCATACAGCTCCGGGCTGCATTATTTCACATTTCCCTGTTCTTTCCCTTCCTCACAACGTGACTGACAATGATACTAAACAGCCACCAGAGCAGAGAAAGAGGAAAGCTGCAAGGGCTTTAAACGAAATCCGTACCGAAATAAACCCCACAGATCCACAAGATGAGTAGGCCACAGGAAAGGAATACCTGATGTCAAATTCAATTCCTGTTCCAGAGGAGCCATTTTCATTAAATCCCTAAAGAATGAAACTGGTTTGTCACCCAAGAGCCTCTACTGCACTATATTAATTCCATCAGGTAAACATGAACAAACTCATGGTTTCTTGACACGGCAGTTAACGCACTTCAGACACATGTAGCTACGACAGTTCAAGATGCACATCCTAAATGTCCCAATTAGCCCCAGCTAACAACACTTTGGCTTCAGGCTGTGAAACATCAGATGTCAAAATAGATTCATCAATGTCAACGAAGCGACACCAGATGTCAGCAAGATACGTTCGAAACAAAGTGACTCCATTAACAAAATTAATTAATAAATAATCCTGCTTAAAAAAAAATGTTGGAGTTGAAAACATTTAACGGCAGGAAGGCAAAAGTGGTGCAGTCTGCAGAATTGTCCTGTCAGGGGAATGAAACTTATAAGCCAGGAGCTTCAAGTTTGTACATGCAGAAGGAATTTGAATCTGTACAAAAGGCGAAACGTTCCCACAAGCAGAAAGGTGATCAGTGTCATAACTGCCAGACATTCCTAGAATGTCCATTTCTTGACCTATCATAAAAATAAACACAAGTTCACATCCATAAAGAGCAAAAAAAAAATAAAAAAAAATAGATAAATCTGTTAATAAGCGTGCCGCTCAAAACTAGATTAAATGTATTGAAAGGATTTTATTTTACGGAACAGTGAGTATCAAAACACAGAAGAGTGAGTGTCAAATGTTTGAAGACTGGAAAATGTCAAAACAATTAAGCTAGGAGGAAATATCCCTGCTGAAAGAAGCAGTTCAAATGGTCTTTATGCCATAAAATGTGAATAAAGCATTATGGTTCACTGCTCTTCATTTCCATCTTAAAGCTTTGGTTTTGCTATATAATGGAAATATTTGGGATAATTTACTTTCGATATGCAATGACCCATGTAATGGAAATCATCTGAAAAGCCAAAACGAGAAGACTCCAATACCACAGATAACGTTCACCTAGTCAAAGTGACCTCACCATCTGCGGTCTGTGAGAAAGGGGAGTTAAAAAGGTGCACGGCCAAGGCACTGGGCTTCTGTTTTCTGGGAGAAGCAGGACGCATTTGCTGCTGGCAAATGAAATGCAGCAAGGACGAGTAAGCTTCATGCTAAACCCCGCCCCAAGCCTTTACCGCCGTAAAACACGGTATCCCGGTAAAACAGGCGCTTTGTTGACGACAATGGTGTAGATAGAGCTAGCTGAACACTGCACTCACTGTGGAAAGGAAAATCTGAGACGACAAGCGAGGCTCTTGTGTAATGACTGTTCTGACCTTTAAAGGCTTAAATGCAAACAAACTGGTATCTGGACATGTTAGCAGTGGGGGTGGGGGTGGGGGTGGGGAGGGGGGTATCACCAGCCAGAAACTTTTGCTATTTCGGTCTGCACACCTGCAACTCACTGCTGGCCAGAGCGCACAGCTACTTCCTTGTTATGTGGACTTTGTCCATCGCACGCGCTCGTGACAGGGGCTCCGAAGGAACACAAAAGCACACCGACATCAGCTTCAGAAGAAAGCGGACCTATAGTCAGGCAAAATCGTTAACACGAGACCTATTTTATTAGAAAGTGCTGAATCTCTCATGTGACTTATTGTACAATCTACTGAACGTCCAAAACATTTACCCATCATAAGGTGGAAATATCGTAACGCGGACCATCGTAATCAGGGTACGACATCATATAATGGGTACGATATCATGAGGAAGTTCATTGAATCCTCATGCATTCATGAGGATATCATTGAATAACAGCAAGGGGTTATTAGCACGTAATGCGTTATAATTAAATGGTTATTTGATAACTAAGGAATTAAGCATTTCAAACACACAGGGGACTCCGCAAGATTAAACAAAAACTAAAGTGACACTAAAGATGTGGTGCTACTACATTTATGTGTATATTTTCCATGTTAAATTTTAACTTCATGACATGTCGGAGTCCCCTGACCATTAGCTGGAATTTATCTGCACCCACCTGTACCTCATTCCATTCCTTTGTATATATTGGCTAGTTCTGTTTTTGTTCTCTTCACATCAGATCTGCACAGCCGGACATGGTTCACGATATGTTATTCTACCTGTACAGCAATTACGCCTGTGCGTTTTGTCCTGCTCACTACTCAGGAAAGGGGGGAGAAAAAAAAGAATAATAATAAAATCAGTAATAAGCCTCAGGTCTGCCCAGAAATCCCTGTGTCATGCAGTTTTGTTCAAAAGGTGGCAAGGCCTGGGCAGCCCTAAGAAACAAAAGCCACGGAAGCAAATGTGAGACCCGGCACTGGAGTTTGACGGCTCTGCTGTGTCCTCAAACGCCTCCTGACTCCATCTCCACTGGAAACATCAAGTTCACAAAGAAATTCTGTGCCTCCCTCATGCGGAAATGAGTGAAGAAAAAAAAAACCCCACCATGCTCAATTTCACACCTCGAAGATTTTTAATTTCTCACGTATCCTTTCAATCTATATAAGGAATGATTTTGGCCATCTCCAAAAACCACCCATCTCAGCAGCTACAACTGTAACCATACTTAAGATAATGAGAATGTTGAGATAAACAGACAAATCACCTATGATTTCACCCCCACCAGATTATTTTCTTTGCAAACGTTGCTCTGATAGCAAACAAAGTTGCGGAGCCATGGTGTAGGGTATTTCTAATCCCGCTCCTCGGGGACCCCCCAGGTCCACGGTTTTCTTCCCTTCCAGGGAGCCACAATGTGGACTGTTTGGGAGGGAGCAAAATCGTGGATTGTCTGGGGGGCCCTGAAGACCAGATAGACAAACACCAATCTAAGGACACTTGTGGGCCCGTTACATACCGGAGTAATACATCTGCCTGGAGCCTGGTCATTGCAGGTGACCCTTGATTCCAGCTTCATTCCTCCCAGGAGTGTTTCACTGATGTAACTGATGTGTCCACCTGAGTAGTATGCAGAATATCCATGCCTCTAATGACCCAACGTTGATTCTCCCTCAGAAGCACCATCATGAGGCTGTCCATATGTCATGCAGGGCATTAACAAAGAATTTAAGAATTTCCCTCTGGGGGAAATCTAATCATTTTTAGAATTCATCTACTTCTAAATATAGCATTCAAACATTACAGTGTGGTGCAGTAAAAGTCCAGTAAATGAGTCCAAAATGAACAAGGTCAAACTGCATGGAAAGACTAATAAAACTTGGTCTCCGGCACCATTGCCTGACGCTGGGGGCCATTCGCTTAGGGCCCCCCCCTCCACTGCTGAGTACGCATTAGCGTGGGCCTGTCTCCAGGGCAACCGCATCTGTCTGATGGAGACTCAAGGTGCAGAGAAGATCCTCCCTTTTTAAAGCAGAGGTCAGTACTTTCTCTGGCTCCTCTAACTTTTTGGGTTTTTTTTGCGGACATGATCCAATAATAGGGAATAATCAAATGAGACCTCAATGTGGTACATTTTATTCAGTGGCATATTGCACGCAAACTGCTTAAATCAGCCGAGTACACAAGTACTAGTTGTCCTGAAAAAGAGACCAACTCTGAAAACCGACTAACAGGCCTTTTTGTGTCAGTTTTCTGCAAAAGTAGACTACCGATGAACGTCTTTATTCCTCACAGACTGTCACAGATTACGTACTGCTTGCTAGTTTCCTGAGGTGAATGACAATTTGGCAGCAAAAAATATTTCCTCTATGGACTATTTGTAATGCAAAGAGTTTCAGTGAGATACAAGTACTTTCAGTGAAAAGGTTTTCCAGCAGTAACATTAGAAAAATCCTAAAAAAATATCACACAGCACATCCATCCATTTCCCTCACCTCCTGTCCTATGTGGACCATGGGGCCTAATAAACAGGATTTACCCAAAGCTTGTCTACAGCCACTTGACTGGTCACGTTATCCTTTGCTTAACGTCGTTCCATGAGAAACATAAAGCTGAGCCTCACATCTCAATGCTTTCAATCAATTCCGAAAGCAAAGGGAGGCGATCAAGCAAGTCACACGACTGCAGTGTTGTGATCGGGGAAGATTCAGCTGTTACTGTGAGGATTTTACAAGAAAAAAGGCCATCCTTGTGGTGGGGGCAGGAAATGCGGTCGTCCTTTCCTGTGGCCCCTCAACTGGCCATAGCGTATATCGATCGGTCTTTTGGGGGCAGCTTACTAACGTTGCTACCTGCTTTCCCACCCCCACTGGAACCGAGCTACGCATTTGCCACCCCTTCAGTTGCAACTGCCAGGGTGGGTGACAGCTGAGCGGCTGGAACTTGACCGCTGACTAACAACCGGGGGACGCAGCTGGAGCGCCATGCAGGTGGCGGGCCGTCATGCGAGTCACGGCGAGGCAGCGATAGACGGGGAGTCTTGCGAGGCGCTCCGGCATTTACGTGCTCGTCGTGCGAGCCGCAGCTGGTACGCGACTCTCACTTCTCTGCCCGGCCACGGACAAAAAGCGCCAACTAATATCAGCCTGATGTCAAATCTCACCGCTGAAACCCTCGCCCAACCAATATCACTGTCAGCAGAGGATAACAGGCGCACTACGCGTTAGTCACTACGATACTCAAGCAAGACTTATGCACCAAAGAGTAGCTTCACAGTAGCAACATAAAGCACAACATAGGATGGTGAGGAGTCACTTGGATGGCAACCGGACCTCTCTAGTGGCACCATCTACGGCGTTTGCCAGCAAGTGCTGCAGGAGTCAAAGAACCAGATGGACAACGAAAAGGTCACAGCTGTCCGGGGGTCCCTGCTTTTATAATCTCATATAGAACCAAACACAGCTGCAAAAATAGCTAAGAACCAGAGAGTGAAACTGACGTCTCTGAGGCATTTCCACATCGGCTGTCCCAAGTTTCATCCCATTTGGACGAAAAACAGTATTATATTAGAAGCTGCAGGCTGGTGAGGCTCTAAGCTTCACGCAACATTTCAAAAGAGTTTCAGGGGGGCGGGGGTGACGTGAGACTGACCAACAGGATGGCAAGTGGAGAATTAATAAAAGTTTGCACCCTCAATTTAACTGAGAGGAAATAAGGGGTGAAGTAATCATCTGGAAGAGCGGACAGGCCCGTGCAAACCATGCTTCTCACATCCACTAATCTGCGAGTCAAAACACACCTTTCCTTTGGATTACGTAACCTCCTGCGAAAGCGCACGGGCTGTGGGGGTGCTTACGGAGATCTGTAACTAACTTACGGCTTCGCAGAATCCTCCGGCAATACTGCGCGCCTCCTTGCAGTACAACAAACACGATAGTTTCCACTGACAGTCACAAGAGGTTAAAATAACCATTGATGGTCACTGAAGCAGAGAAGATGGATTTGAGAAAGATAACCAAATAAATACTACTGAACACACTGCACTTACAAGATCCACTTATCAGAAGGGAAATGCTTCTATTCAGCCCCTCTCAAAATGTTGTTGATTCTTCCAAGAAGGATCAGTAAGACGGTGTGTGCAGGGTTTTTTTTTAAACCCGTTTATCAACAGGTTATTTCAACAGTACATATTCTGCAAAGCCTACACTGAATCAGCTGCAGAGAAACTTAACATCCTCTCTAACCAATATTTTGACTATAGTGATATTCATGCAAAAATGAAATCACAAAAAAAAACTCACTATTTTAAAATTGTTTCTTTGTTTTATAAAGGTTACCCAGTGCGATTTACAAGCATTTATACATTCAAAATAATGTAGTAGTAACTGGAGTAACTGCAGTCATGCTCAATTCATCTATAGTAGGGGCAAGTATCAGATATATCCATATCTTTTCTTTAGTTCAGCAGTACATCGCATTTCATATTCTAAATACTGCAGAAACCAAATTTATAAATAAAACACAAATCCTGAGACTCTGGAGAAAGACACTAGCGTCACTTAAACGAAACAAAAGAACCGTACTCTACTCTCTGCCCAATTCTGGACAATTGTTTGTATTACACTGCTTTCTAATCCAATGATTTCAGCAGTTTTTGCTGTAGCTTTTTCTTAACTTCCACAATAGGTAGAACACCTAATATCTAGAGGCTTCTGTGTCAGTCAGACTTTCATCTATACACATCATAGCAAACAAATCACGGGGCCTCAGTGTCCGGTAGCCACGTGAAACCCAGACAGAAGTCTGGTTGCTCAGCGCTCCTCTGTTTCCACAGATCGCTGACATTTAGAGACCCGCTGTCAGTGAGCCTGGCCAATACAACCTCACAGATTTTACTTTTACATCTATTTATCTAGCGAAAAGCTTTTCCTCAAAGCAATGTACAAGTGGGGATCAGAGGGCGGGGGTAGCTATTCCCTGGAGTAACCGGGGTTAAGGGCCCTGCTCAAAGGCCCAACAGTGAAATCTCTCTGCCGGTCTTGGGAATTGAACCAGTGACCTTCTAATCAAAAGCCACACAGTCTTAAACCACAGAGCCGCAAACAACCCTAATTTTGACACGGCTGGACACCACTGCTTCTGGCCTAACAGAAATTCTAGACCGAGACCGCCTACTTTTGCGGAACAGTGGCCAAAGTTAAATAGGAACAGCGTTTCCCCACAGTGAAAAGTCACTGCGTGCACAGAGAAAGGATGTGGTTTCGAAGTAGAAATTCTCTTAAAAAAGGTTCCGAGAAAACTACTTCCCTGGGTGGTTGCACATCACTCATCTTGGGCTGTCTGGATAAACCTTAAATACAAGAGTCGCAAATAAAAAAAACAAACGAAACGTGCAGTTAAACCTACAGAACATCAGCAAGTGCTTAATGTCGAACTAAGCAAGAAAGACCAGTCTTAACATACGGGGCTTGAATGAAAAGAGGTGACTACCAGCTGAACCAAGAAAAGGGAAAGAAAAATTAAACATGCAGTACTTCAAAAGAGGTGAGGTTCCAAAAAGTCAGGATGCAGTGACAGTATGATACACTGCGTGCCCAGGCCACAAACACCACTTTCAACACATCCGTCTGACATCAAATTATACCACTAGACATGCCTGGATAATCCATCTGTGCGTGAAGGATGACATATGGAAACATCTCTCACGTTCACAAAGACCGCTCTAATTTGTTTAAAAGGCACTTTGGGTACCGCAATGAGGAAACTTATACCAGAGTAAACATTTAAATTCAGGCCCACCCAGCATCGATCAATCAGAGCAACAAAAGCCAGCCGTCGGAGATATGGCATGATCTATCAAGCACGCATCCGAAAAGAAGACGAACATAAAACTCCAGCCAAAAGTCGATATTCGAGGCACAGTCTTTAGCGGAGGAATGTCAGTGCTACGTAAAAAGGAAATGGCGTGCATACACTCACAGATGGACAGCACTACACACTTGACAATCAGATACCCATTGCAGCCCCATAGGATTTCCTTCTACTTGTATGATAACCACGTCAACAGTGTTCGGTGAAGCAAATCGTTTTACAAGAACGTAAACCCCACCGCCCCTAGAGGCCCTTCAAAGGGCAGCCTAATTGAGTAAAGCCTGATACAGGTCGTAATATGGTTTGGTATAATCGTCCCATCTGTTAACATGAAATCCAGTGGTTTTTGTTGTCAAGCGTTCTTTATGAGCTCCTACGATTCCCCAACGCTCATCGACTTTTCCCCAGGTATCCGTCCCGTGATCACACTTCCACATTAGCTAATAACTGGGCTTAACAAGCCAATTAAAACTGTACTGCACCTTATTGCAAAACCAAGCAGACTAGTTAAAAAAAAAAAAAAAAAAAACAGTGGACTGCATCTATCTAGACACGATGTCATTCTGGGCTTGTGTTTCTAGAGTCCAAACTAAACACCTCTCTTTATAATATTATTGTTTTTACATCCATCATATATAATCGACAGCTCACACTGCAACATTCAGTTTTCTTAATTGTCTCAATGCAACGAATGAATACCAGTAACAGGAATAAACTGGAAGAGCTCATGCGATGAAGAGGTCATCTTAATGTGGTGCTGCGATAGCAATAAACAGCAATGCAGGATAAACCAGCAGGTCATGGGCTTCAGGCCAACAGGAAATGTTCTTCCTCTGCTATAGTGCTCCTCTGACCACTTAACATCCTCTTACAAGCATTTAAAACCACTAAATCAGCCGTGACACTGCTCGATGTGAAGACTAAAAAGCAAATATCATTGTTTTTAGCAAGGTTTACGAATACTAAACATTATCTAAAAAAGATTTTTTACACCCTCACTGATTTATCTTCCAGGGGTATAAACATATAATAGTCCATGGTTTGTATGCAGACAAACATGCAAACTTTTTTTTTCATTATTTAGGTCTAGACAGAAAGTTTGTGTGTGTGCTTTCACAGGAGGGCAATTCTGCAAAGAAAAACAGGATGAGGTGCAAAACAGGCTGAGATCTGCTACAGTCCATAAAGTCTTGAGGCAAAGTAAAATCCTCTCAGACTGAATTACTTTGACACAATCTAGCAGTCGAGGTTCTTATTTCATAATCATTTTCTATAAAGGGACTGGCGCAGCTGTCTAAAATGATTGCTTTGAATCCTGTCAGCCTGTAGAAATTCATGAAAGATGAGCCTCGCTAAGACATTCACATCTGCTGCTTAGGGTGCCCTCAACACGCACACAGTGGGAGAAAATTCCAGACCTGCGTAGAAAAAGGCTGCGACTAAGCTTCGTCCCTTTTAAGGCTAAAAGCAGAGAGTTCTGATCGGGCCCGCAAGCCTCCAAGTCTCTGGCCAAAATAAGGATCTGGCCTTGCCGGCTACAGTAGGTGGACTGGAGTCCCGCAGAGCTAAGACAAACTACTGTGCCACGCATGTGGAGTACGTAGAGCCCTCACAGGGTGTTTCTGAGGAGGCCTGGAAGGGACCGCTGTCATAAAACTCAGACACCCTGCTGAGGCAGGCCTGTCGCACGGCTGAAGATTCTCACCGAGAGGTCTTGTTACAGGCAATATGTCGTTAGCTGGAGTAGCAGAACGGTAGCACTCGTTAGCAAAGGCCAACAGGAGCGTTTATAACCTCTGGTGTAAAAGCCTGAATCCATAAACTGGATGTGGCCTATCGACACGTTACATTTACGCAAATCCTTGGGGTGGGTGGCACTGAACTTCTCACCCGGGACACCTGGCCCTCCTCAGCCTCAGCGCAGAGATTGGACACCACTGCCTGAGACACAACCACCAGTGCTTTACAAGCCATTATGGTTACATCAATGGCTTCGACAACACTGGCTGAAATCAGTTACAGATACACGTTAGATAAAGGATTAGATCATCGGATTTCACATGAAAAATTTGCATATAACAACCAGCTGTAATAATGCAACTGAGAGCAGTTTGAATTTGTAAAGACTACTTAGAAGTGAAGCCAAATCTGGTAGCATTAATCAAACCAAGGCATAAAGCACCTTGTTTTAGGAAATTCAGAAGGCACCATCCGACATCTGCACCGCGACGGCCCAAACCACTGTAACCACTCACTTGAAAATCACATGACTAGACTGTGCACAAAAAAGGTGTTTGTAGCCATATTCAGGTCTGGTTTGGAGGCCTACGTAACAACCTATTTACCATCTCCGACTCTTTTCAAAATTAAGTCGCCAAGCTACTTTATGTTTTTAATTTTTTAATAACCTAGAGCAATATGGTTATAAATACAAAAATAAGAAGTACTACTAAATGGTATAGGAAGCCCTCATCCCTCTCCCTCCTGCACCCTCCCCCCCACCTCTCCAAAGGTTGTAAACAAAAAACAGGGTGTGCGCTAGAGTGAGACCACACTAACAGAGTTTATCCTTAATAACTTCCTGGTACGGCAACACAAACAGAATCCTGCAAATCAACAAGGGGAATGCACTTGAGGACAGGACTCCAGGGAGAACAAAAGGCCCCATTCATAAGCTGTTTGTGAGGCACTGCAGGGCTGTCTACTGCTGTGTGCATATGTGCCCTATGGACGATAGCCTAATGGTAGCCTGCTTAATCTTAGCCCTGCCGTCTGTGCTGGGATGTCAGCCCTAACGGTCAGCGCACAGGCCCTTCGCTTGGGGGGTCCCCTACTTTAATGATCTCCTGCTTCCGAGTCCTTAGGTCTCACCCCCTCCAAAAGATCCATCCATCCACACAGAAGAGGAAATGCGAGCGATCTGCCCACATGGGGATAAAATAGCCGTAACGACATGAAATTACTGCAACGGGACAATGAAAATTAACCACATAGGCCTTCTACACAGAGGAGAGCTATCATCCATCGACACAGCAGACTCTAGACTGCACTGATGACCAGGTTTAACCGTGGATCAGTCATTCGGCACAAGGAAATAAGAGGATAGGGAGCCCCCATAAAAAAGAGAGTGGCTGCATGCATGCTAACTACACCGGATCGTAAGAGCCAGGAACCCCATACTAGCATGCTAGCTACACCGAATCGTAAGGGCCTGGAGCCCCATATTAGCATGCTAGCTCCACTGAATCGTAAGGGCCTGCAGCCCTATATCAGCATGCTAGTTACACCGAATCGTAAGGGCCTGGAGCCCCATATTAGCATGCTACCTCCACTGAATCGTAAGGGCCTGGAGCCCCATACTAGCATGCTAACTACACTGCATCGTAAGGGCCTGGAGCCCTATATCAGCATGCTAGCTACACAGAATCGTAAGGGCCTGGAGCCCTATATCAGCATGCTAGCTACACAGAATCGTAAGGGCCTGGAGCCCTATATCAGCATG
>JAODUD010000040.1:25654517-25673681 GCA_026784285.1 Stomatorhinus walkeri | reverse complement strand
GCATGCTAGTTACACAGAATCGTAAGGGCCTGGAGCCCTATATCAGCATGCTAGTTACACAGAATCGTAAGGGCCTGAAGCCTCATATTAGCATGTTAGCTACACTGAATTGCAAGGGTCTGAAGCCACATATTAGCATTTTGCATGCTGAACCAAATTTGATACATTCTGTCAGATGTGCAACTTCATCCAGCCTAGCGTACAGTAAGGATTTGACTTTTAATTAATGGGCAAATGGGCAAGCCTCTTAGGTCACAGCATGGGATACAAAATGGCTGGTCAGTAACAGGAATCCCACACAGCTCCTCCAGCGCGCTGCCAAAAAGGTAAGGCATGCACCGATATTCTGTCCTGTAATGCCGCCAATAACTTGGTTTGTCCTTGGACGTTTCTTCCTTTTCCTTTAGCGCCCGTGAGGATTTGGCCTGTCTCCAGTGAAATCCAGTCCCAACAAGGAATGTATTGAAATTAAATCTCTTTTTGAAACAAAAGTATGCATTTGTGATTTTAAAAAAACTGTTACTGTTTTAAACAGTAAAAAAAATGTTTTTTTAATGCACTGCTGACCATGAAGATGATAAAACCATATTCAAAGGAAGCAGTACATAAATGATCAAGGCACCTGAGTGCAAACTGAGAACAGCATTTTCCATTCATATCAATAGGGACTCATTCTTTAAATTCCACCTAGTATGACAAGTGACCAAAATATTTAAAGATTATTCAGCCGCAACTACCATTTACATTTGAGAAAAATCATTGATTCAAACTGTTCTGTGGGAAAATCAACAAACAATGGACTCCACCCAAAAAGATTATTCTTACATAACTTTTACATTACTCACTATCCTTATTACAGCATAACCTTGAGGTTTAGTGTTAAATGTTTTAAATAACTGGTGTTGTCCTTTGTTTCCTAATATGATTTGTTGGTAATCTCTGACAAAGCTTCATCATAAAATAAAATATCCAATAAAGCCAAACAGTCACAGCTATTATTTGGGTCCATCTTTAAAGTCATGGCTTGAAATTGTCTATCAATTAAATAAAAAATGTTCTTCTTTTGTTTATTTAGGCAGGTAAAAGATGTCCCATTCTCAGATGTCACCCCCTACAGGAAGGAGGATTCACTATTTATCAGTGTGAGCCCATTGCCGTGTCTATCAGCAATCCTCACACCCTGCTCAGATCATTTCAGGAATGCATACTATACACTACTAAAACAATGCTTTAATTTAGGGTACATGCTGTTCAGATGAAACCTCTCCGCGCGCGCACGCGCACACACACACACACGCACACTCCTGGCAGCAATTCATAAAGAGGACCAGGTTTATAGACAGAGTCTAAAATGGGGAAGTATTCTCATCATTCAAGATGCCGTTGATTTCCCATGAACTCCACTGACTGAGATCGTATGTAAAAGCATCATCATGGCAAATTACTGCCGGAGGAGTTTAACTGATGCCTACTGAATAGCACTGATAAGACAAGCATTGACATTTCCCCACAGAGAAACCATTATGTCAATGTACTGTAATGTTATACCAACCAAAAACAACTAGGGCTGCCGATCATCCCTTACCATCTGTATATTGCTGCTTTTTGCTTCCATTTCATGAATGCCCAAGGTCCAAATTTGAAAGGCAGATGATATGAACCATGCCAATCCAAACAATACGTTTTACAGAGTGCCAATTCATGTTATTTTTATTATATAGGTTTTAAAAAAAACAGCCCTGTTGGAAGACCTTGAACAGCACATGGCATAATAGTGATTCTAGAGCCCCCCCCCCCCTTCCCATGACCCCTAGAGGCCATAGAGGAAATGGATACAGAACATGCCAGTCAGATCTCGTTTGATGTGACTGTACAGTTTTTAAGCAGAAGAGATTAAAAGGAGTTCCGGCGGCATTCTATATTATAGTGCTATATTGACCAATTTCTGCGCAGCCAAGCCAACGTGCAAAGGAATCCTCTCCCCATACTCAAATACACAGAGCCTAAGCTCCACACCAGCAGAGGATTCACTGCCTAAACAAGCACCATGTCATCTTTATTGCCCGGGCATTCACTTAAAAGCAAAAGTATCCTCAGACACACGAATCTGGAGAAATCATTGCAAGCAAATCAGCCAGCCAAACTGAGCCCCCGTCAAACTGCACAGAGACAAACTAAGTCCCTTTCAAAAGCAAAGCGTAAATATGTACAAACGTGTATAAAAACCCAACCGAAACCACAACCTGTCACTCGGTCACTTCGCTTTCCTCTTCTCTCCAAAGACCTGGCTTGTCCTTCACATTTCGTAGCATGAAAAGCCTCTTGCGAGTCGATTTCACGTACAAATGGTGATTTGTGACAATAATGGCCGCGTCGCAGTCTGCGAATACGCCGAAACCCCTTAACCGGTGGCTTTAAATCAGATCGTGGAAACCTTCTTGAAGATCAATAGTCAACGAGGTATTTAACCACCCCCACAATGCAGAATGGACGCAGCCAATATTGCAGCAGAACTTGCAATCAAAGGGGATTCCCTCAACGCAAACAGCAAGTAAATATAGATTATGTTTAGGGAAAATAAAACATATTCTACATTACCAATGTGTAGGACGGGGAAACCCAGATAGCCATAAACTACTGTGAAACTAGCTACGCGTACTACACCGCCCAATCTGCACTTAAAACACCACCGAGGGAATATTTCCATCTGCGTTACAGGAGCAACTTATGCATAAGGAGAAAACGCAGGGTGCAGAAAAATAAAGATGATGTGCAACTTGCCCTTTAGAAACTGCGGACGGAGTCCGAGCAGCGACCTGCCACGGCGCAGTCTGACGCTTCGCGATTTCGCAGCCAAACTCTATACTTCCAGTGGTTATATTATTTGTTCTGTTTTTAAATAATAATAATAATAATAATAACAAATAATAATAATAATTATTATTATTATTATTATAACCATTTCCTTTCGCGATCTGAATACAATTGTTGACACCACGCACTATTTGTTAAACTGACGGTCACAAAAACATTTTTTGGGGGGGATTTAGGGTATAAGTTACTGGAAATGCGGACTCCGGGTGCCGTGTATTGGTCGAGTCTCCAAGTTGAGTGAAGCTGCCGCCTTACCGAAATCGACTTATAAAGATTATGGCAAGCTTTGAAAATCGCATTGCTTTTAAATTTGCTCTACATTCGTAATAAACATTAAAACACACTGTGACCTATACTAACGATTGTAGGCCATATATAAAAAGCTCATAATGGTAAAAGCTACGCTTATCCCTAACGAACTGTTACAAATTTTGCTGAAGTTGAAACATAGTAACTCTCCGGTTTGGTCCCATCGACGACTATCAGTCGTGTCATTATAAAAACTACTTAAACTCATACCTTTCGTACCACAAGGCTAAATAGAGTTTCGTGGTAGAAATACATCAGTCAACCTACTGTCAAAATGCAAATTCAAATCCGTTTAAATTTACAGGAAAGGTATCGACAGCTGTAAGTACTTCACTTCATGAAATCAAAGGCAAGTGAAAGCGCTGGCAAACTACTTACCCATATTTCGTGCTGTTTTTTTCACTTGATTTCTTCTGTTCAATACGAATACGTCTATTATTTAAAATCCATGTATCTACATTAATACTATCGTCATTAGAAATGACATCCTCCGGTCGATCTGTCAAACAGAAAGCGGCTTTTAAAAAGAAAGAGGAAAATTAAGAAAATGGCGTCTACTAAAAGCTTAGTTGATAAACCCCAAAATAACACAATTTGATGATTATCAGTATGTTTGCCAGGTAACAGATTGGTATTAGGTTACTTTCCTCTACGCAAAAGTAAAGATTAAATCGAAGAGACGGTGCCAGCAAAGAAGCCAGCGAGCTGTGTAGCTGTCTTGGATGCAAAAATATCCCCCTTTGCCTTGTTGCTGGTCAATCAGAGACCTGCATAGCTTCCCTCTCAAATCCTAGGCTGGGGGAGGGAGAGGGGGAATCAAGCCGTTTTTACTGCAGTGGAAAAAACAACCCAAAGGGGAAAACGTGTCGCCGTCGTTATTATTTCGATAATTCCAATTCAGTGGCATGCATGATGAAGCCTGTGAGAAAGATTTTGGGGGGAAAAAAGAACCAGGAACGCTGTGATTTTTGTCCTCCTCGGCAATCGCTGACTGAGTTGAGAGTATGCACTCACTCCATCTCGCTCCGTTTCTGACTAGTCCTGCAGTACTTCTCTTATAATCGTCTCACAAACCCATGCACGGGAGACCTCTACGGACTCGGCCGACTCCGAGCTCACTGCTGCCTCTACTTGTCATCAAAGTGCCGTGCACGAATATCCTTTACCTTGGTGCAATCGCGTTGCAGACACCCTGTGTATGCCGACACCGGCAAATACATCGTCCCACCAGTATGCCTGGATTAAAAATAAACCCTTAATTAGATGCTAGATTGCAAAAAAACATATGTCCATTTCACCTACGACCATTTCTTAATCTCGTATGTGTATTTTTAATAAAAGACCTAAAGAAATCTTATTTTCCGAATTATAGCCTAATACCATTTATCATCTATATAAATGTTTTAAAGGCACTATGTCAATGCTTATAATAGCTTAATGAAACTGGCTATAGTTCGTGTTTTTGAATATTAAGATCTCCGGAACATTTACGACGGGTAAACTATCAAAGCGAAATAACTGAAAATCAGGTGTTTTAGAAATTTTGTTCATTTGACGAAATGTGGTTACCTCAAATCGATCGTTCCTATCCGTCTTAAAAGCATTATGGTTGTAATGCAAACGATAAACTGTTTCCACGTTACTTCCATTTATTAGGTGGGAGTTACCACAGTGCCCTCTACTGAAATAGTTCAGGATTATCTCTTCCCTTTCTCGTTGCAGAATCATACTGGGGCGTAATACGTTATTTTAACTTGTTCCCATTGATTTAAATTTTACACCAGAACCATAAATACTAAAGCATATATCCGGCAAGTCATTGTTTTTACAGCTAAACATTTTAAAGTTTTATAATCTTTTGCAGTTGGACATTAATTGCATAGTTCTCAGTTCGATGACAGAACTGATTTAGTGTTAAGCTTACAGGGCAGTCCAAAAATATTTGGACAGCAATACTCGTTTGTTGTTTTGGATCTGTACAGAGGAAGGTTGTTTTTGAAATGAAACAATGATTATGGCTATAAAGTGCCGACTTTCTGCCTTAATGTGTTTACATTTGTATTAGGTAAACAGCTTAAGAATTGCGGTGTTTTAAGACATAATCCTCCTGTTGTATATGGCCAAAAGTAATTACCATAAGATGGAATGAAGTTATATTTAATATTTATTCGCAGATCCTTCGTAGTCCATGACAGCCGGGAGTCTATGTCCTATAGACGTCACCTGCTTGGTATCTTCCACCGTGATGCGTTATAGTATTTCTGTACTACCACCGTTTTTTCAATTCTCGCTTGTTTTAGGGGCTTTTCGACATCAGGCTAGTCTCAGTTGGATTGAGGTCCAGTTTTTGGCTCCAAAAATTCTTTTCTTGTTTTGGCTGTATGTTTAGTATCACTATCCTGCAGCATGATGAAGTGTCATCCAACGAACCCTTCCATCAGCAGTGATATCATCAATGAGTCCATGTGAGTGGGATCCCTTGGCAGCGAAACATACCTCAGCCGTAACATCGCCTCCACCACGTTTGACGGATGAGGTGCTATGCTTTGGACTCTTCGGTATTTCCCACACGTTCTTCTTTCCATCACTCTGGTAAAGCCTGGTCTTTGTCTCGTATGTCTATAACATTTTATTCTAGAACTGAAGAGGTTTTTCTTTTTATTTTTTTAAGTACTTTTTGTAAACTGTCACCTTCTACTCTTAAGGCTTACGAAGGGTTTGCATCTTTGAACTATTCAAACTATTCTATCCTTCAGAGTACAGGGCCAAAACAAAATGTGTCACTCGCCAAATACTGGACAGCGCTGTATTCTTAGTAACTGGCCACATCGTCTAGGCATTTTTGAGCAAACCTGAGTGTCTGTATATGTATCATTTTCTACCATTGTCCTTTCTGTGTCCCATGCATTTCTTGACAGTAGTTCCACAAGGTCTAGTCCTTGGCCTACTGCGGCTTGCCAGCTTCTCACTGCATCTCGTGTTATTTTCTTACCCTTGTTTTAGACATCACACTGGTTTTTCTGCCTTCTATATGCATTCCCACTGATACATCTTAGCATTTCTTGGAATAACTACCTGGGCACCATGGAATGTCTTCTTGTATGAATATATGACACATGTACACCTTTAGATTAATGGAGTGCATGGTTCAGCTGTGATTGAAATAACGCCTGCTGTACATTTCTTTGCCGCGAGATGGATAAACATTACTGTGTGTCTCTCGTGCCTCATTGTGATTGGATGGAGCATTGTTCAAAAACCCTGGTGACTTAAATTATAGTGCTACAGGCAGAATTACAGACACCTAACTGAAAACCACTTGTAGCACCAAACACAAGCAAAAATGGCTTTCAGGGTTTTTGGCTTTAATTCGATTTATTTGTCTCAACATTTGCTTAATTTTGCTTATTGATTGAGTCAGACCTTAATGTTTAAATGTTGCCCATCTCTCTTTTCCTGCAACCTACCAGTCTGGCTTTACACCTCAAAGTGCATATGCTTGTATTTTCCCCTGTATGTATAGCATCAGATGGTCTGTAATTTCTCATGCATATTTTGCCTTAAGCCTTTTGGAAGCTGATGTCTTGGATTCTGATATGCAATATGTCCCTCAGCATGGAAGTATGTAATCAACAGTTTGGCAAATCGAAACTTTGATTACCTTTACACCACCAAGAATAACTGTTAGTGGCAATGAGTTGCATTTAAAATGCAGGAAGGGTTGCATTTTAAATGTGCCCTTATATACCCCTCTCTGTGGTAAACTGTTTTCTTCTTGGCCACTTCCTCCAATGGTTCACTGAGGTTCTTTTGAACGGTTTGGGGGTGGGTGGTGGTTCATTGCATCTTGGAACAGTTGGACTCTGCCTTAGCCTACTGTTGGGTGGAAATGGAACCTTTCACAGGTGGTGCATCCTGAAAAGGGTGTATATGGTAAAAAAAAAAAAAGGGTGTATATGGTATATTCAGAAACGGGCGCTGTGAGCGAGTAACACAATAAGCCGTTATATTGAGTGAAACAGAGAGGTCAAAATTCTAGAGCATACCGTTCACACGGTTCCTGAGAATGAACAAACAATTAAACAAACATATTATTGTGTTCTTTGACTTTCCTCTTACAGGAAAGTGCTGAGAGATTAAATAAAGAACCATATTTTCTACAATAAATAGCTTTCGATGAGAATATGTTCTGAGTCAAGTAGTTTCAAACACTGCTGAAATTCCTTCAAGCAAAACTGCAGTCGATGACAGAGCTGAATGATACACTCTGGTCTCTGAAGGCATTTCCAGCACTGCTTCTTCACAGATACAATAATTCAGTCTTTTTACTCTGATTTTTAGAAAATCATTTTCAGATGCGCTAAGAGGCACAATGATAGACATGATAGACGTGTCATTAAAAAGGGGGCCTTTGGAAAAACCATTTGAAGCAAACACAAAGAAATACTTCTGGAAAATGAAGACATTTACAGGCAGTGTTCATTTAAGCTACACTATAAGTCAATTGTATTTTAAATTCTAAAGATTCCAATCCAGTTCACATTCAAATTAAGGCATTATAAAAGATCACATTTATTGTGTCACGCTTGCTGTTTATTAGATTTGAATGCATAATTTTTAGAGAATAGATCGCTCTCAGTAGAACGCCAAAAATACATTGCAAAAAATATGAAAGCTCAAGGGCAGAAAGTAGGTTAGTATTTTCAGGATAACAATAGCAAAAGTCAAGTGGGAATTCCAGTCTGAATCCACAATTTAATAAGTGGTATGGCAAGTGTCCAGCTGTTCTCTTAACACCACAATGATTTTAAACTGTTACCTTATCTCAAGAACTGGCAATCTGGAACACAAGTTCCAGTTCCGTTAACACAGATGCTTGCAAAAAGACATACACATGGCAGAATCATAGACTTTAGAAAACAAGGTGAATCTAAGGTATTATAGTGCCTCAGCAGTCAAAGGAAACTGCTGTTGAGAAACCCAGTATTTCAACACTGACCTGCGGAACAGCAGCCTTTCAAGGCAGAAACACGAGGGCAAGATTCTGTGATGCTACATAACCTGGCCTCAATGATCACATTTGGGTGCTTTCAGTGCCAGGTAACTACAAAGTCTGGTAGGCAGTGAAATGAGCAGAGCATGGAGAGGACCGGAACCTAGCAGGAACTTATCAGTGCCAGTAATCTAGGTCAGGAGTTGGCTAAATTCCAGTCCATAAGTCTCCTGAGGCTGCAGGGTATGATCATTTTCATTCTGCCTCAGCTCTTAATGACTTCATTGAAGTAATTATTTGGGGGACACATTACCTGGTGTAAATCAGGTAGTAATAAAAACATGCTCTGAAACCCGTACAGTTCTGACTGGAGTTGCCAGTCGTCGTGACAGCTGGATATATGGTTGAGGGTTAATGTACCCCCAGTTTTCATCAGCATTATTGAGGGCATCTGCTTGCTTTTTTATGGGACTGCTTGCATGAATTATTTTCTCACAGCCTCATTACTGGATTGATTGTGAAAGTGAGAAACAGATCTCTGATTCAAACCTGTTTCTGGTCCCCCGAAACAGGAAATGGGCGACTCCAGTCCTCGAAGGTAGCACAGGGTGCTGTTTTTTTTTTTTTTTTTTGTTCTTTCTTTTTATTATATTATTAAAAACAGTTTTATTTAATGATTACATCCTGCAGTTTGCAGGAGGACAAAAGTGATTGCCGAGCTTCCCTGATGGAGAAAACGACTAATTGGTGAGGGTATCTAGGCTGCTCACTTCAGTACACTTTTATTGATCTGTCAGCCGCCAGCACCGAAGCCACACTGCTGCTCCAGTGGCACCTCCCTCCCCCGCTACACAGTGATATGTGACTCACAGATTAAGGAAAAAGGGTTAGTGGTGACGTGATGCAGAGGAGCGCGCTCAAGCTTCCCAAAGATGGCTGACAGAGAAGCGTATTACTGTGGACAGCTGTGCATGACACAGAATTCAAAATAATAACTGGTCTGGAACGCAGGGTGGTAGGGTTAGGGGGAGCTTTTGATCAATGCCTCAATAAATATGTGTAAAAATTCTAGTATAATTGAAACTATGCAACAAGTGTCCTTGTCGTGTCATTTCATTTAGTAAAAAAGATCTTTGCATCAGAATTGACTTTATCACAAAATTATATGCAAAAATGAAGAATATTTTCTAAATATCACAACTAACCATTAATATTTCAAATAATCAACCTTCATATCTTTTAAACTGATATAATGAAATATAAATGGCATTATAGTTAAATAACATGAATAGAATACATTAAAATTAAATTTATTTGTATATAGCTTCACAACAGAGGCATCCCAAGGTGCTTTATTTGGGAGGTCTGTGATACATTACAATGTCATTGGAGAGAGTAATACAGAAGGGTGGAAAAGGAAGGAGAGAAAGTAAATAAAGAAAGGCAGATGACAACGGAGGAGAGGAACCAAAAACTCCCAAGTAAGGAGGAAAAAAACCTCTGTGGGTCTAAGGTTAATTGGCTGCCCCCCTCCCCCAGGTATACTGACATTAAAAGAGTGGACATGCTTGCTAAAAGCTAGATGTAACTTATGATTACGGAACAAGATGAAGTTCATCGATGAGTCTGTTCTCCACACTGGCCTGTGTTGGTGGCACTGAAGGCTGCACCCACGATGATACAGTTTAGAGGTCCCATCCGCAATGTCACCCCTACATGGGCCTGAACCAGGACTCCAGCTCAGATGGTGCCCTCCCCGGGCAGCACCCGGGCATGTGGGAAGGCAGAGGGCATGGATGTTCACATAACTGGACCAGCACATTAGATAAAACTGGCATGTACAGCAGGAAGAGAATGGAGTCGTGTTTTATTTAGCTATGCTCTATTTCAAGCTTTTGTCTGAATTCTCAAAGTTCTTTTTATCTCACAGTTGTTGAAAGGAGCAAAATGTCTAACCCGGCCATGAAATAGATATATGTTAAATAGATAGTGAGAGGAAATGTGTGTGCGTGTTTACTGGATTATGCTATTGACCGCTTCGTCTTCACCCAGTGAAGCAGGGGGCAAGCTGAGGAGTCAGTGACACCGCCAGCTGCGAGCTGCAGTGAACTCTCGCAGTTGTCTCCCTGATATGTTACTATGGTTACCACATGCAGGCTGATAAAGAACAGCAGCTTACAAGCTAAAGTTGTAAATATTGAATTTTGTTTTGGGTGGGGGGGCTGGTGATGGCGGGGTGTTGGAATACACGTAATATATGAGCCTAAGCACATGCATCAGCACAGAAACTTAATTCTAAGCATAGAGACGCTTGAGTTTGCAAATGCTACTTATTCAGATGTAGCGAAAATGTGCTTGAAATTACCAATTAGTTTGAACCAGCAATACCAACTTAATGTCATTTTATATAGTAATCTGGTAAAGTCAGACAGACGGTAAAACAAAAAAAACAAAAAAATGAAGCCTAAAGGAGACAGAAAAACAGTCGCAAAATGTCCAAGGAGATGACTCATGCTAAGCTTGTTTACTCCAACGTGAAGATTCACCTCGGCTGACAAACGAGCAGAGGACATTTAACTGAACATCATTTGATTAGCTGGCTGCTTCCTACCATTACATGCAGGGGGAAAATAAGAAACTATTGTGTTTAGCTTATTAACCTGGAAATTGTATTACAAAGAAAAAGAAAACAATCATTGTTCAATTAGTTTGAATTCAATCTTCCATCAAAGAAGAATTATTTTTGGAAGAATTTACACACTCAGAGCCTTTTACACCACATGTTGCACTGACATATGAGTAATTGAAAATAAGCAGTAATAAGGAAATTTCACAGACAGTATGAATTATTTAGGTCCTTCACTGGAATTAATACTGAATAAATAAAATATACAATGTATGTACAAAGTATAAAACAATTGACAATCCCCCCACCAAAGCTCCAGATCCTTCTTTATTTCCTGTCCCCTGTTCTCTGCTCTCGTTCTTTGTGTGCTTGTTGGGTTGGGGGGGTTTGACATAAAGTAAAATACTGCTGGCTAGTTAATCACTTTAACAGCCTGTGAGGGGTATTGCGGAATCAGCATTAGACAACCCACCGTGCTTCAATAGGAACTTAACTGAGATCAAGGAAGTTACCCCAGTGCTTGTACATTTGACAGCCCTGCAGTGTGTCAAAATTGAATCTTGACAGCTCAAAAGCAACATTATTTTTAACCTAGAGAATGTTCTGACAGTGATTCTTACAGACATGGACACTTTTGGGTACATAATGGTTTACCTGTTGCCCATATACTGTATAACCAAATGCTGTTCTATATAAGAATTCATCATGATCCACAGCAAACACTTTGAATAAAGCAAACATCAAAGTTCCATTATTATCACAATTCTATTGTGTTTCACAGACTAGATCATAAAGCCTTTAGTGTGTGTTTGAGAATATCCATATAAACACACACACACGCAAACATTTGTCACTGGAATGGGCATTTAATTGGAACCATTTGTAAGGTTTTCCAGTTGTTTCAACCCTTGCAAATGCTATACAATTATTAGAGTGATTTCTGCTATATATTATATTTTATAAGCCAGTTCCTGTAATGCCTTTAATATTTATTGTTATGCTACTGTCCAATGTACTACAGTGAATTATTACATGGTCATTAATTACACAAATGTACATTTAATTATTACTTTTTTATGCAATTGTTTTTGTGCAATTTGCGTTTTGCAGTTCTCACCATTTACAGTAGCAATGCAACTCATGATTTTACTTCCCTGAAACATCAAATTAACAAGCTGTAAGAGGGTTTCTGATACCGATTTGTTTTCATTCTCAGTTTGCTATCATTGTCCACTTACCCTTTCATGTATGTTTGACATATAAGTTTTGGTAATAGTTAATATTAAAAAGAGCTGCATATTTCTGTTGTGAAGTAATAAGGGAATGGTTCAACTTTCTTGTTTACGCAACATAATTATTTTCAAACTTTACATCTTTGTTGGGCTTAACGCTATAATTAGTGTACATGTGATAGCAATAAAAGTTAGATGAAAAAAGGCTGGTATATTCAGTCTGGTGTACTTTCAACAAAAATTATCTACTTGTTTTTCTTAGAAGCCTCATTATTATGATTAAAGACATAGATGAAAAGTAACTGGAGATTAGGAAAATTTTTCTTAACATTTTACTTGAAGCTGTCATCTGTAATGCATTATAGATACCTTTATATTACATTATAATGGTCAATATAAGAATATATAAAATATTAAGGCATAAAGCTTATAATTATAGTGTTGATTATAATACTTCATAAGCTCCACTGAAGCTCTCATCTATAATGCATTATAGATACCTTCATAATGCATTATAATGGTTGGTATAAGAAGTAATAAAGCATTAAAGCTTCTTCTATTGACAGTCATAAGGGATTACAATGTTGATTATAACACTTAATAAACTCCAGTGAAACTCTCATCTACGATGCAGTATAGATATATACATGATGCATTATAATTGTTGGGAGTAAACATTAAATAAGCTTTGCACTACATTATGAAGGTATCTATAGTGCCTTCACAAAGCATTCATAATATATAATAAATATGGCTATAATGGGTTATGCTTCTTCTTTCTAAATATTTATAGCCATGTTTACAATGAATGCATTGTAATGTTTTACAAATGTGTTTTTTGATTCCTATAGGCATGGCATTCATAGAAATTGTTGCCAGGTTATTATATTCTGGTTAGAAGTGACAGGTTTATGCAAAAGCTGTCCAACATATTAAGGTGCAAATAAATGCACAAATGCTAGTTACAAATTTATCAATATTGTATGTGTGTATGTGAATTGCTGCCAGAAAGATAATTACACTAAGATTTTTCTTGTTTTGCTCACAAATTAAAATGTGTAACATGTTCACCCATGTGTCACCTAAATTCTGAAGTACTGAGACAATTATCTTTTAAGAATAAATGTAAAAAGCTTTAGGAAAGCAGAGGTCAACAAGGATCAAATGATTGAAGGTCGAGGTCACACTAGGCAAAAATCAAAGCGTTATGGTTATAAGAAACACTTTCATTTCTGAAAATGCTTATCTGCCAGAAACATTAGATAATGTGCCTAAATGGCCTTCTACTGAAAAGAGATTGTCAACATTTACATAAAAGACATAAATTCAACATTATTTTTTTTACAATTACTCTTACATAAAATTGTTATTATAACTTTAATGTGAACAATTAATACATGTCAAAGATCCTGGGAATTTCTTTGAAGTTCTCTATCCTTTCTGGTGAATATGAAGAACACAAAGAATCAATAGGTTTCACTTAATGTCTGTAGAACAATACGCCATAAATCAACTTTGACAAGTGCATTCCAGAAAGACTGACATTGGGAAAGATCACTATTGCTATTGCTGATTTGCTATTGATAGCTTTGTAAATAGTATTCCAATAGGAACCAAGTGGCATTTTTCCTTGCTGAGCCTCTGAAATAATTGCAATTACTGCAGGGTCATGGTCTATTGAAAGATGTGCTGTTTTATTAGTCAGTAGTTTGTGCATGGCAACACTGTCACTTCGCTGTCATCTCACTTTCATTCTCACAAACATCAAAAAACAAGATTTTCATTGATAGAATGGTAAAAAAAAAAAAAATCCCATGCAGTCTGCCGATTTAACAATAAATGCAAATCCAGATTTATGAAGGAGACAAAAGAACATTAGATCAGTTGGGTAAGATTTAGCTTAATTAAAAACAATATTTTCTCTTGAATACGTAGCTCTTGTATTCTTACATATTCTTCTGCTGTAAACAGTTAAAGAAAAGCAGGGAGAGCAGTTGCAAATAAGATGTGTTTTTAAATGTTCAGATCTGAATTTTTTTTTAATCACATGGATAAAATTCTAGTCCATGCATGTATGCTTGGATACTCAGGCAGATTACAAATCAGGCCAACCACACGCTTGCAAGTCACTTGAGTGATTCTCAGTATTACAGCTGGAGATAAACTGAAGAGTGAGTTCATTTGGCTCACAGACTCATCCTTCCTGGCACACCAGTAACCACTCTTTCCTCCCAATCAACCGCAAGTGGATCTTCAGCAGCCTGTGGTTTGTTGAGGGGCAGCTCCTTTAGTGACTCTCTTGTATTCCCATGGAAGCTTTGAACCTGCAGAGGATATCTCAAGACATCTGATGCCAGCCAACATAAAATCCCTGGAGTATTTTGGAACTAGCCTCCAAATAAGAATCATTATATTTGGCATGTACCGTAGTGTATGCAGTACTAAGGGATTGAACAAAATCATGTGAATTGTAAATGGATTAACTCTTGTATAGCTTGGTAAACCATATGCTAATATATATTATAACATGGTACTACCACATAATGTATATAAGATATTGCACTTGGGTCATATTAAGACTGCGTTGCAAATCTACAAATAACTAAAATACTAAACTAGATTAATATGGCAAAATATTATATAAAAAATATATACTTAAAAATTACATTGTGCGTCTTCAAACATATAAAAAGAGAATAATTTTAAAGGCACCCTATTATATTTCTCCATTTTTTCCCTTTGCTTTAGTGTGTTATACAGCTTCATGTGCATATAAACAGTCTGCACAATCTCAAGGTCCAACGGTGGTTCCAATGGCAATAACTCTTAAAACAGGAACCATTCTTCTCTAATCAGCCTGAAATCCTCATTGGAATTCCAGCCCTTACTTCTGTGACATGATGAGGTCACTTCTTAAGACAATCCTTATTGGCCACATACCTGCAAGCTTGGCATGCCCTCACAGGGCAAGTAGACAGATATGTAAGTCTATGGCATGGTACCCAGGTGCAGAGTGGCCCGCCTAGTTCAATTTATGATTGAAAATTATAAGAAAATGTATTGATTGGGGAATACGAATTTTCACTGGACTTTACATCTCTTGTGACTTAATCCCCAAGGTATCTTCCCTAAGTGAAAAATATGAGTCATTATAGAGGTATATATATAGTACAGATATAAGCTTTGTCCGGCATTAGCATACCAAGAAATCATGTCTAATGACTCCACTAATTAAGATGCAAGTGTCATGCTCCGTCCGTAAGAGCCCCGTGTGTGCCACACCCCCTCGCTCCTCGTGTGCAACCCCTGATGGAAACCACCTGTCGTTGATTGTTCTGATTGTAATCCTCCGTGTCCTGCCGAGTCTGCCCTGTCTTTTGTATTTAGTCCACGCCTGAGTTTGTCTCCCTAGGTCTGTCATTGTGATGTCCTGTGGAAGTTTACCCGTTTATTTGCTAATAAACCCATGTTTCCCTGGATCTGCTCGCCTATGCGTCTTGGCTTGCTCCACTCCGCCGACATCCAGGCACGCTGCGAACCGCCGCGTGACAGAATGACAGACCTCTGTAAAGACGCTTCTCCCCAGCGAGCTGGGGATTTCCAAGCCAGCTTGCTCCGGGAGGTACAGGGCTGGCTGGAGGTACCGGAGGTCCAGGAGGACCCGTACTCCTTCCTGCTTGCCTGCTGGAGTCGGAACCTCCTCCACGGGATCGGCCCGTACAGCGGAGGGTGTCCGCTTCAGGAGGCGGACGACACCCTCCGCAACCTGGCGGACTGGGTGACGGAGGGACCGATGCGAGGGCCGGACGAACCGGAAGAGCAAGAGGCGGCGTTCTCCCTCCCGGTCGGGTGCGTCTGCTTCGATCCCCTGGAGCCTCCAGAGGACGACCCGGAGACGGAGAAAATGATCGTCCTCGGGCTGGCCGATCTCCGCGCTAGAGGAGAATGGCTGGAGGACGAGCTCCCCGTCCGTCGCGCAGTGCTTTCCCCTGTGGCCAAGGGAAAGGAAAAGAAGCGGAAGAAGCCGCTTGCCTGCGCTTCCCCAGACCCGCTGCCCACCTGCAGCCCAGCAAGACCGCCCTCCAGGCGGAAAGGCAAGAGCGAGCCTCCACGCGTCCTTGGTGAGTCGCCCCCCCGTGCGTTCGCCGAGCCGATACCCCCCAGCAATCCGGACCAGTCACCACGCTCTACTGCCTGTCTCCCAGTGGAGGATTGGGGATACGGGCTGTCTGGGACGCCGTTCCCCGAGTCTCCACGACTCTTAAAGGGGCCGTGCCGTTTTCGGCAACCACGCTCAAGCAAGCCTTTAAGACCCCGTTAATCTCCGCTCCCAAGGCTGGCGAAGCGACGCCCCCCTCCGAATCCAGCTTGCCAGCGATGGCTGCAGAGCCCTCCTGTCCGTCTGCGCAGCCAGCACATGCACCCAAGCCGTCTGCAGACGCACCCAAGCCGTCTGCGCAGCCAGCAGATGCACCCAAGCCCCCTGAGCAGCCAGCAGACGCCCCAGTTGCGGCTGCCCAGGACGTAGCTGCCTCCAAGTCGGCTGCCAGGCACGCAGCCGCCTCCCAGTCAGCTGCCAGGCACGCAGCCGCTTCCAAGTCAGCGACCCAGGACGCAGCCGCCTCCCAGTCGGCTGCCAAGGCCGCACCCATTCCCGCTCCAGCTGCCCAGCTCTCCTGCTCGCCTACTCCCGCTACCACACCCGCCGAGTCGACGCCCCCCAGGCGGAAGGGTGAGGCCACGCCTCCCCGCTCGACAGTGCCGACGCCCGCTGCCACGGTCGCCTCGCTGGCAGCCACGCCCGCTGCCACCATCGCCTCGCCGGCAGCCACGCCCGCTGCCATGGTCGCCTCGCGGGCAGCCACGCCCGTTGCCACCGTCGCTTCGCCGGCAGCCACGCCCGCTGCCACGGTCGTCTCACCGGCAGCCACGGTCGCCGTGCTGGCAGCCACGCCCGCAGTCCAAGCTGCCCCAGTTTCAGCTGCCAAGCCCGCAGCCGCCCCCAAGTCGGCTGCCAAGCCCGCAGCCACCCCCAAGTCGGCTCCCAAGCCCGCAGCCGCCCCCAAGTCGGCTGCCAAGCCCGCCGCCGCCTCCAAGTCGGCTGCCAAGCCCGCAGCCACCCCAGTGTCGGCTGCCAAGGCCGCAGCCTCCCCGGGCCCCATTCCAGATGTCCGGCCCGCAGGCTCCCCGGGCCCCGCTGGCGCCCCCACGTTACCTGCCCCGGCCGCATCTCCGACAGCCACGCCCGCTGCCACGGCCGCTCCAGTGACTCCTGTCCAGGCCGTTCCAGTGACTCCCGTCCAGGCCGCCCCAGTGACTCCCATCCAGGCCGCCCCAGTGACTCCCGTCCAGGCCTCCGCAGTGCGGGTGACTCTCGCCCCGGCCCCAGTGCCGGTGACTCCCGTCCCGGCCCCAATGCCGGTGACTACCGCCCCGGCCCCAGTGCCGGTGACTCTCGTCCCGGCCCCAGTGCCGGTGGCTCTGAACCCTGTGACCCCAGTGACTCTGGCCCCAGAGACTCTAGCCCCTCTGTCCCAGTCCCTCTTACCCTAATGACTCTCACCCCCAAGGCTCCCTTCCCTAGTCCTGGGAGAGGAGCTTGAGTGGGACCCCTCCGGGACGTCGTTGCAGGGGACACTTAGACTCCGACCAGGGCCACCCCGCCGAAGGCTGTCCCGCCTCTCGGTGTCCCAAAAGGGGAGGGGACACAAACGCAGGGTCCAGGTCCCGTCCACCCTGCCCTCTGGCTCACCCTCGTTCGCCCTGTTTGGGGCCCGGTGGTCGCCTGCGTCTCCAGGGGCTTCGGCCCCTTGGTCCCCGGCAGGTTCCCTGGCGGTGCCTCGTCGCACGTCCTTGGTCCAGCCGTCCTAGCCCCCTCAGTCACCTCCGGGGACCCAGAGGTCAGCTCCTTGGTCGCCGGTGGTCACGCCTCCTGTGGCTCGTCCATCGGTTGCACCTGGGCCGGCTCCGCCTGTGGCGTTGCCTGCCGTGGCTTCCCCTCCCTCCTCTCCTTCGTCTGTGTTCCCTGGTGCTCCCTTGTCTCCTTCCCTGGTGCCTCCTCCTGCTGCCTTGCTGGCTTGTCCGTCCTTCCCTCGTCCCATCTCAATGCCCCCCTTGGGGTCCCCTCCTGCTCCCTCGGTCCTTGCACCTGCAGCTCCTCCGGCCGCCGCCCGTCACCCGCCTTGGGTCCCTCGGGTTCCCCCAAGTTCCCGTTTCCCGTCGGCTCCTGTGTTCACTCCTGGCCCTTTCGTGTCGCCTCCCGTTGTTCCTCCTCTGTCTCCCTTCCTAGTCTGCCTGTCTGCGTTCCCTGTCCTTTGTCGGATTCTGTCATGGCTGTTGCCCCTCTGTTTATTCTGCGTCTCTGTCCTGTTCCCTGTCCCCCGTTGACCTGTGTTTTTGGTTTTGTCTTCCAGGTCCAGTCTGCCCGCGTCCCGTCCGTCCCTTCCCTGAGGCGCGCCCGGAGTTCCGCGCCTTAGGGGGGGGGTTCTGTCATGCTCCGTCCGTAAAAGCCCCGTGTGTGCCACACCCCCTCCCTCCTCGTGTGCAACCCCTGATGGAAACCACCTGTCGTTGATTGATCTGATTGTAATCCTCCGTGTCCTGCCGAGTCTGCCCCGTCTTTTGTATTTAGTCCGCGTCTGAGTTTGTCTCCCTAGGTCTGTCATTGTGATGTTTAGTGGTGTATACCCGTGTGTCTTTGTGAATAAACCCGGCTATTTTGGATATTCCTGCCTCTTATCGTCTTGCCTGCCCAACACCGCCTGCATCCAGGCACGCTGTGAACCGCGGCGTTACAATATATATATAATGGTATATATTAAGTCCTTTATTTTAAATAATTTGTCACACTTTACTTGAGGGTGCACAAATAATATAGTAGTAAACTCTTACTTAATGCATTAGTTAATCAGTAACCAAGTATTCATTACGTACTGATCCCATGCTTGTTCATCATTAATTAATTATGACGATTCATGTATTTTGTGTTTAGTAACAGTTAACTAATTAGTTAATAATTAACTGATGTAGTTCCTGCATGGAATATATTAACCATCATAAGTGATTAATGAACTAACTCTTTTTTTTTTTTTTTTTTTTTTTTTTTTTTTTTAAAACCACCACCACCCCCC
>JAODUD010000040.1:25631425-25654417 GCA_026784285.1 Stomatorhinus walkeri | reverse complement strand
ATAAACCCGTGTTTCCCTGGATCTGCTCGCCTATGCGTCTTGGCTTGCTCCACTCCGCCGACATCCAGGCACGCTGCGAACCGCCACGTGACAGTGAGTGCTTACAGAAGTTTTCCTTTGTTAGAGTGTGGGATGTTTAGATATTTCTGCAAAGATTGTATATTTAATTCCTTCACCTATAAACCCCCCCCCCCCCCCCCATTTACAGAATTGTACACAAAAGAAACACAAGCAAACAAACATAATGGGAATCTGTATTAATAATGAGTCAAATCAAATTAAATTTGCCCCAAGTATGTTATTGATATTGAAGTAAACAAAACCTTAGTATCAGTTTAAACATAGTTTAAATATAGTCTAAAAAAATCAGCAGTAGAAACTAATAGATATTTCAGATAAATCTTTTCAGTGCTAATGTTCTGCTATGAGTTACGGTGACCTTGTCTTTAGTTGAGCAGAAGCAGGTGCTGTGGCTGAGGCTTTGCAGAGTGGCTGCTGCATCTGTCAGATAATAAAGAGACTCAATCAACTGTATTAAGCATCCAAAAATCGCAGAAGCCAATCAGTACAGATATTATCAGCTGTCGTTCCTGGATTCTCCTTGATTGCTTCTGGCTCACAGCTTTTCTCTCAGCAGATGTGGTGCATTTTGTGGAAATTTATTTCTGATAAGTAGATCTGAGAGCCAATCATGGAATTATGTTGAGGAAGGTAGTTACCCTGTATTGATTTGGCAAATGCGGGTCCTTTTACACAACAGCCCCAAAAGCAATGATAATGTTTCATATTTATGATGGTGTGAAATAGGGTTTGGTCACAATGGTGAGGAGAGAAGAACGTGACAAGGTGTTGGACACAAAGGGGGGTATGTATTTGGGGGAAACACCTCTGGGGTGAAAGGCTGATGTCAGTGGTGAGGGGGACATCGCTCCATCCCCGATCCTGCAAATGAACTCCAACCCTATCACCTCAGACGTCTTCATTACCCACAAAACTGTCAACCTCACGTTTGCTCGTACCATCACTCATGAGCAAGACCCCGAGGAACTTAAGCTCCTTCACTAAGGGGAAACTCTCTTCGCCCACCTGAGAGCAGAAATACACACCACAGAAGAATTGGCTTTTATTTTTTTCATTGCAATATGGTTTATTTGTGTATATTTTAATGTTATGTAGCATTTATTTCGGAGTCAATACATAGTTCTTTCCCAGGTGAACAGCCATAAACATATTTCTCTTTGGCACAGTACTGCACTTCAGTCTTACTCAAAACCTTAAATAGCTTTCTGCAAATTTTCTAAAAACATGGAAATACCTAAAGTATTGCATAAATCCATTGTTTAGGAGAGAATGCAATGTACCCATATTTTATCTAAAGCTTGGAGTCCTCTCATATATCCATGCATATGCCCGGCAAAAAGAAAAAAAAAACACCATTAGCATTCTTTCCTACCAGGATTAATGAGTCCTATGGCTGTGGTTTGCTATAATGTTGTAAAATTTAGCCAAATAAAAAGACAAACAGGAAATGGATGAAATATATTGTGTCTTTACCTAGTCTTATTATGTTTATCTTTATTGAATAATGGGTCTTATACTGCAGAGAATGATTTTAAAAAATGCTGTCATGCCCAAAGGAACGGTAAATATATTCGGCAAAAACAGTATATAATAAGCACAAAATGTAATCTCATTTTGCAAAGCTAAACCTCAATCCATACCATAAATGACAACAACTATTCGCCTGTCATCAATGGGTAATTTTAACAGCTGCTAAACAGTTACAAATGAGCATGACATGGTTATAAGTGAATATGAAATGGTAGTAAGTGAATATGACATGCTTCTCCACACCTTCAAACCAATGAGACGCAGATGTACTCAAGTCACTCTGACATCTGTTGGGTTTAGTTGGGCGCAGGGCTCAGTCGGCAGGGACCTGGCGATTCCACCCTCGGCTGATGGCACAGAGCAGTCTCTGGCAGCATTCTAGGCTTCCTGGATGCCGCTTATTGACAGTTATTCTGCTATTCTTGTTTGAGACACATAGTGTCGTCTCGTGTTTTTCTTTTCGAAATGGCCATCGGATTTTCAAATGAGAGGATGACTTCAGCTGGCCAGTGAAGGAATGTGTGAGCTAACCTGGCTGACGGAGAATCTAATTTGACAACTCAAGCAGACATCCTGCTGGATCTCATCACTGGGTGCATCTGAATGCTTTAATGTTTATTTATCCTGCCAAACTTGCAGTATGCAAGATTATGAGCAACAAAAGTGTTCCGACTAAGTTTTGAAAAAAAGAATTAAATAGACAACACTTATTATATATTCATCCCTATTAAATATATCAAGTCAAGTTAAGAGACTGGGTGGATACTCTGGCAGATTCAGGGGCCCCCAGCCTGTCTGGGCCCCTTAAATAAATTTGTATGTAAAATGATGTATAAAATTTTGGGGCCTAGAATTTCAAGATGTGCCCCCAGTATAGAGTGGCTTGAAATAATATCTACCCAGAACACAGGGCAGTATGAAACAGGGGCTGGACACATTAGGCAATGTGTTTGTTAACAATTATAATATATTTCAGAGCGTACAGAAAGTAAATGCTTTATAATTAAAAAACAACATATGGCACACATGTAAATAGGTTGATGCATTAAAATGAATGTACAATGGATAATACACATCTGACTTGTTCAGGGCTCTATAGAACTATGCCAACACTCGCACACTCATTGCTTGTGTATGTGTCCAGAACAAAAGGCCAAATGGATTGCAACAGGGTCTGGACTGGTGTACTGAGTTCAGCCTCAGCCGACTGTTGGAATGCTCTCTGCACCCCTGTCTAACGAACTAGGGACCAGGATGAGCAGCCGGTAATGTGTAACTGCATAGCTGTCTCTTACTGATTAGCAGCAGTCAGCCTTACACTGCTGTCTCAGCAGGAATGCAGAGATATCCTCTAGCACCACTACTGGGCTGGTGCACATTATAATTATCTGCCACTCTTCAAAGCTGCATTTTGCTGGTGTGACGCAGAAGTTGACTGCTGAACGCTGCCCAGAGATTGTCCAGCTTGAAGCCAAAACTGGAGACGTGCACAGGTGGAACATGGACTGGATTCAAGAGCTTCTCCATCAGCCAGAACATGTGACTGACTGTTACAGACAGCATGCAAAGGCAATTTTTATCTGCGTTTACAGGGCCGTATGTACGCATGGGGGAAGTACGGAGGTCTTGCTTCTAATCATATGTATTTTTTTGCAATTCACGCTGCTACATCTTCGCACCATCCTTTCTTCTAAATTTACCTCATCCAGTACTGGAGCTGGGAAGTAATTCCAGTCAAGCTATACAATTGATGAGTAGGTACAGTCGTTGTCTCTCACAGCAAGCAAGTATTAGAAAGAACGTTTTGGATGTGTTTAGGCCCAGAGGTAGAAAGTTCTTGTCTAGAAAGTACAAATCCAGACTAAGATTTTGTTTCAATCAACCAGTTGAGTACTCTGTGACTGTGACTCTTTATACTCAATTTGTTGGTTGAAACAAACTGTAGTCTGGATTTGGTCTTTCTGGACCTGAACTTTCCACATCTGTTAGTCACCTGCACTGAATCTTTCAGTTGAAAATCTTCTACACTCTTTGTTATATTATTTCCCAAAGCCATACACAGTAGCTGGACATTATACCAGCCTGAAGTTTAGCCCCTGTGTCGAACTCTCCAGCTGTTCATACAAGTGGACCTTCTGGGAGGCTCATCTCCAGCTGCCTGTAAAGGGGTGGGCTGTGATTCTGCCTGCATCAATAATAACTTTTACAACTGACTGGCAACATAACCTGCATCAGTATCTGCCTTTAATGGACATGTACTCGATTGCATTGTCCCTGATAAGGTTCCAAGAAGCTGTAATGTGGAATTTGAGTTATTTGACCGTTTATTGCTTCAAATGAGCTCCAAGCTGATTGTGCATGGGAGAGCTCAGCAAGGCTACGGCTGTGTCCAATAGAATGCAGGCTGCATGCCAGACATGGACAGTGGCAAAGGTAGCAAGCTTCACAGCAACTCTTCCTGTGCCATGAGACTCAAGACGTCACTGGAAGTTTCCGGTTGGCCAATTGAGTGCGCAGTTACATCTCAGCCATAAGCAGTGCAAGTTCCTCCTCACCCAAGCTGAAGTAGTTAGTTTCCCCAGTTATTCTCTCAGGTGACACTTAGAGACTGAAACGCCACCGTCTGGCTAATTTTGTTTGCCAGAGGGCGCATAAATCCTTGTTTGTCTGATCGCACTCACCTATTTATCCTCCAGAGTCCCAAGCCATGGGTCTGCTGCTCTGGTCCGCTGCTTTGACCTATTTCGTGTTTCCTTCTGTCTTGCCATGGAGGTAAAGAACGACGGCTCTGCTCTGCAGATTTATTGCAGGCCAGGGGTCGCTGCCGCTGGGAAGAGTAGGTTCATTCGCCCATCTGCTGCCGGGACCTGAGGTGCTGCTCATCTCTACCCTCATGCCCTTGCTGTGCCAGGAGACTGATCTTATCTCTCCACCACTGGGTGTTCCTCCTGCTCCTTCCATCTGGTAACATAAACAAAGGTTTCATAGAAAGCCCGCCATGATCTGGACCTCCACACCCTTTTCTGACACCAACACGGAAAATGAGAAATTGACAGACACTCTCGGTTGGGTTTTTCATCCTGGAGAACTCATTTATTTACCAGTCTTACCCATGCGGCGTATAAACACGATGCTTTGAATGGACTCATTCAACGAAACACAATCATAGACAATCCCCAGGGTACCCTACTATCACCTTCACGGCACTGGGAATAAACTGACTCGTGTGACCTTAACTGATGCAGGAGGACTAACCAACAAAGGAAGAACAGCTTAAACCACAATAACTGAACTCCTCAGAAGCTAACTGGTTATCTATTATAATGAATAACAAATGCAGACAGAAGACACTAGCTTAGAATCAATACAATTATACAGTTATTGTTAGTTTTAATTAGTGCAACAGGAGGCAATTTGTGTGGAGTCCCATTGCACACTGCCATATATATATATATATATATATATATATAGAAAATGAAAATGAGGAATTCCTACCAAAGCAAGCCTTTCATGTGCTTGATGTTTAGTAAAACAAAAATTGTTTGCAGCTCCCTTACTTCAGTCTTGTCAGAAGAAAGACATTCCCATTATAAAACACTGAACTTCACAGCAACGACTGTCAGATGGCTGTGAAAGTATTGATAATGCTGTGTAATGCCACGTTGACCACGACGTGTGCTGTGTACATTTACTTATCTAGCAGATAGTTTTACCCAGAATGATGCACAACTGAGCAAGCAGGATCCCTGGAGTATTTGGGGCTTAGGGCTATGCTCAAGGGGCAACAGTGAATTCATTATGTTGACCATGGGATTTGAACTGAAAACCTCCTAATCACAAGCACAGAGTCCTAACCTGTAGAACCACACACCAGTCCCTTTTTCTGGCCTCTTAGTAGAAAAAGTGGAGAAATAATTCTCCCCGGAATGTGATTTCCGTATATTTTAAAATTTGACCCAAGGTGTTAAGACTTGCTTTCATGACCAGTCAACATGAAACTGCCAGTGATATATAAGGTGTGATTCTCACATGGACTTTTGCCTTCCCCTGAAAGGAACTAAGTTACACGATACTACACTTCTGTAGTGTTTTTATACAACCATTTTTTTGGTGCCTCAGTCTACACAAAACAGCATATAACAGGACCTTATGATTGACGCTACTGCACTCATTCAAAGCAGCTGCAGAAGCCAGATTTCTCAGCTCCTATGAAAAGAACACAGCACCTGGAACATAGCACTGGGACCAGGCCTGGGGTAACACTGTATCGAGCCGTCAGTCGGGCGTAATATTTCACATGTGACGGACCACCCGCACAGCGGCTGTATTTCACACGGCTTGTGAAAGCTCGACTCGAGCACAATCGGGTCGGCGGTCAGGAAGCCGCCGGGGTAGCAGACGTAGTGCAGCTCTGACGGAGTGCGGGCCATCTTACAGAAAACCACAGTACAGTGGAGGGGAGAGGTGGGGGGTGGCACAGATCGGTATCAGCGGAACGCCAGGCAGGCCTGGAGGAAAAGCTCTCAAGACGTGACAGGGCCACGGCCTTGATGGCAGCACGCTCTGCACATCAGCCTATGGCTACAAGGGGCAAGGGGAGGCCCGACTAGAGCCACAGCGTTCACGTAGCTGAAAGGTCAATGGGCTGCCTTGTGGGCGGATTTTAGGGCCGTCTCAGTCCCATAAACCAGGATGCTCTGTCTCTTTCTCACTCCGAGTTGTGGATGCATGTGGCCGTGTCTCACTTTTTCAGATCAGATCTCTTCTGCTTTATTTCTGGCTCATCTACAAGCCCCAGTAAAATTATATCTGCTTCATATGCCACCCATGTGGTGTTGTCATAGCACGGAACCTGCAGCTCTCCATGATATTTGAATAATAATAAAATTATGATTATAGTATTAAGCAAGAAGGAAACAACTAAGATTGATAATACTGATATTAGTGAGTGGAGATTATTCCCAGCAGCTGTACTTGTGTGTGACTCATCTTTAGAGTGTGTGGTCTACTATGAACTGCTCAGTCATTTTAAATGTTGTGAAACCTACTCTGTTAGGTCTTTCAATTAGTTTTGTTTCTTTTGGAAGTTCTCCTCAGAACTTTGAAAGTTCAGTGAATGCCTTCACCTTTTCCATATGTAGGTTAACTGTACTTGTAAGCGTGTGTAGAAGTAAAAGGAAATTTTCCAAACATATGGAGAAAAAAATCATATAAAGGATTTATTAGTAATTTTTCAGTCATTGAATGACTTTAAGGATGGTATGAGGTCCTTAACTCTATTAAAGTCATTTTCACTAAGTGTGGTAGGAATAGAAGAAAAATGGTCAGAATGTCATTGGTGCGTGGAGTTTTGTCACGTTCCATTTTGTGACCATATAAACTATTTTGATCAGACTTAACAAGCTTGACTGAGTAATTAACACAAATGAGGTGTTTGAAACTTGCCCTACGAGACATTGCTTGGCTACAATTGACTGAAAAACCATAACCATTAAGACAACTCAATACTCCCCTGAGTTTCCCTTGGCAATTACACTCCGCCGAGTCATTTTTGAACTGCAGTCTCTGACATAAAAATGTCATGCACGAGTTTAATCATCAAGACATCAAACTGCCACATTTTATGTTTTTGCCATGTTATCAAATCTAGTGATGCAGCATGCATCAACTGGGCTAATCTTTGCAACAAACACATTCAGACGTTTTGTGTTTGGCAGTAATAAATAAAGAAATGGAGATTTTCTTTTAGCGAGCTACAGCTCAGTTACAGTTCGGCAGCAGTTAAGGAAGCTTATCTGTGGTGTTAGCAAACAAAGCCACAAGCATGTTTATCAAAGTCAGAGGAACTAGGCGTTCTTATAAGAAAAGAACCATAGCCAACCACTTCCTGTTGAAGTAGGAAACATTAGATGGTGCAACACAATGTACAGTAAACAAGAGAATAACACAGGACTTTCAGCCTGTGAGAGCACCTGCTCAGTAATGTCTGGCAAGAATAAATGGCAGACTTACAAACCATCACTTCAGCCACCAAAGGCAAGATGAAATGACACCAACAAGCATTTAACTATTCTTTTAGATCCAAAAATAAAACTGAAAGTCCAATCAGAGGTCAAATTATTGATGAAACGTTTAATGCGTTAACATATATGGCCTACAGTGGTACCTAAAAATAATTGCTTGGAAAGACCCCACCAGCTACAGCTCTGAGCAAATACTGATGAAAAACAGCTGCGACGAGCACTAGTCTGTAAGCAAACAATGACTCGTGCAGGGATTGGTTTACAATGAGCAGCAAATGCTTCTGTAAGTTGGTTTACTATCCATACAGATATAGTTGATGGTAGAGGGGTGTTCACAAGCATTTCTTCTAAAAAAGGAACACGTTAATCACAAGTAATTCAGGGTGACTCTGCAAAATATGGGAGATGATGAGGTAAGATCAGATTACACTGTGATAGCAATGAGCTAAGCAACATTATGAAGTTGTTGAAATATGTCTGAAAACTAGAAGTACTGCAAGAAGAAAACATAGCAATACATTTGTGATACCAGCAAAAACATACCAGCATCACTCAGTCCTAAAGAAGAAAAAATCAGATTCTAATTTTACTATATATTATTGAAGAGGTTGGTCTAATGAATTGTCCAAAGTGTAAAACAGTACAGTTGGGACTGAATAAAAGAAAACCAAAATTATAACTAATGACAAATGTTATATTTTATGCTATTAGCATAGCTGAATTGTTTCCATGTTGATTTTAAAAAATATATTTTCGTATCATTCTTAATCTATCATAAAAATCCCCCTAGAAGCTCCTCTGGACATCCAATTCAGTTCGGAAGGATCCAAAGCTTTTAAAACCTGAATAAACTGTCAAACACAATACTGATTTTAATGCTTTTTAAAGTTATAAAAAGCAGCACATCAAAGGTGAAAAGCCTTTAGCTGTGATGGCATAGACAATACTTCCGCTAGAGTGTGGACGAACCGTTACTCTCAGACACGCCTTGTCATCAAGCTGCTCGTACAAGGTGTGATTCATTTGACAGCTCAGCCCACCTCTGACCACTTGCTAGTGTTGTAACTCATTTGCTACTAGAGCTTCAACAACAAAGTCCCTAAGCTCCAGTTAATCTTATCTTTATAGCATGGCCAAAAGTGTGATTAAACTGAGCTGGCTGCGTCGCCACCATCTGATTGGTCAAAATGCATGGAAATACTGATGATCTGCATCAATATGAATGGATTATCTAAAGCAAAAAAAGCATATTCTATATATTATTCATTATTAGTAGTATTGCATATTATGATAAACTGATGCGTTTCTGATGACTTAGAAATTTCCAACCTCCTACTTAAAAATGCAGTATAGAATGGCTGAATGAAATGCATTCATAATGCAAAATTGCACCAGTTAAAACTAATTCCACTAGTGTTTAATGCTAACATAACGTGATGATTCTCACAGACATGCTAGGAAATTAGCACAAAGTAAACCATGATGTACATTGTGTGAACAGTAAATATGCATTTCTTCAATTTTATGTCACTGCTGCTCTTCAAACCCTGCAATGATTTTTCCAAGCTGACCCTTCTGCAGTGGAAAATCAAAGTGAACCGTGCTGTAACTAGTGTCTCTTTGTGGTCCAGGTCAGGTATGGCCTGGTTTCTGTAGGCCAGTGGAAAAGCGCCATTGGTGAAACATTGCAGTGAATCACAGATCTTAAAGACATTATTTAAAAGAATCAGGTCACCAATGAGGTTATTAACATTAATGTACTAGTAAAGAAAGCATTTATTATCTTAGCAGTAGTCGTGAAAATTTGTGTAACAATGTGTATAATAAATATCTGTACTTTCAAATCACTGAAAATATCATCCACAAAGATCCCAAATTGAATAGCTGGGGTATTTCCAAAAATATTCACACCTGTTAGAGTAAAACATAGTGGCTCCAGATATTATCAGAGGGAGTTTTCCTGTTTTCATGTTTTATAGTACACGATGACCTCACTGAAGAGGTGATCATCATGTCTGTTGGAGGAAAAAAAAGTGTGAAGCTGTTGTTTCTTGTGCTGTTGTGAATATGCGGTGCTTGAAGTCACATCCTCAGTCTGTTTGGAAACCAGCAGAAAAATTGTGCATGACTTACTTCTGTCATGTGGCTTTGCTTTCAGCTCCAAACTATGCTCCACAATGCTGAACACCACATCAGACACCTTACCTACATGTACAGTGTGCCACTCGCTGGTGAACTATTCAGGGTTTACTTTTTTTGCACACAAAGCCAATGGGAATAGGGCAGGAGATAGTCACCGGGTGCATGTATAGGGAAATTAACTAGGACAAGCACAAATTAAACATATTCTTTTTGAAACAGGTGGGTGGGGTGAGGCACTAAGGGTTGAGGAGAATTATATCCTGAATGTCATCGTGTTTGTCATACTTCCATTTCTAATCCATCATTAAAAAGTGGGTATTTTAATACTTGAATAGGAATCAATACAGGAGTACTGGAATCAATTAGAATAGGAAAGGTTTATAAACTAGAAAGAAAAGGAAATCCACTTTATTACCCAGCTTCAGAAAATGCTTAAAAAGGAAGTTCAGTGTGAGATGTGCAATGACTATTGCTTATGCTCTTCTGCCTCTCGCAGCTGATTTATTAGGTGATGTTAGAGCTATTTGAACACCTACCAACACCTGCACCTCTGTGCAAAAACAGGAAGTTTGTTTTATAAATGTTCCCTGGCACAAAAAGCATGAATATTTGATAATAATATTCATGCATATTCATTGCCCAAGTACTCTCTTAAGGTAAAGTCTCTTAACATATTTTTTATGTTTGTGGTACCAGTCAGCCATTTGAATTTTTGTGGTGTTCACATTTCTTTAATAAGGATTTTAATATTAGCATTACTTTCAGTGGCAGGATGGTGCAGCTTTCCTGCTGCGATCCGAGGACATATGAGGCTAATTTGTGTCTCTGAATTACCCACAGTATATAACTGTGTCCATATACCCTGCAGTGGACTGCTGTCCTATCCAGGGTGTATCCCAGCTTGATTGGAATAGACTTAGAAGATGGATAGATGGTGGGTCATTAGAATATTTGGCCACCTCACACTTATGGGATTGGGGGTATGAATCTTGCCCCTGTGGTTAGGAAGATTTGATAATTTGCCCATAGTGTATATCTGCTCTATAAAGGACTGGCATTCCACCCAGTGATATCTTGGACAGGTTCCAATACCCCCCTCATAACTGTGTTATGCATATGCACTTGGATGATGGATAGATAATTTAGAGAATGGGCCCTCTGGTGGTCGCTGCAGGTTACTACAAGTCAATGTAAACCCTGTCATTCCAATGAGTGCCCTACCTAATTTAGATTTCATGTGTTTTAGGGATCTGGTGGATACTGTGTGGAATAAGCAAACTTGTCAGGAGTTCGACGCTACAAAGTTAAACAAGAGGATCAACATCGCTAGAAGGCTTCCATATGTCTTGCTGTATTTGTGACATATGGAAAACCAACAGGATTTTAGACGTAAGTCTGTCTGACCAATTTATAACCAATCACACACTCTATAAACAGTGATTTTGGGCTTATAATTGGGGAAAACGAAAGATTTCAGAGAGCTGAGAAATGTGTGGATGAAATACACAATTTTTGACAAATGCTATTCTATAGAACTCACCTAGCTAGTGTGATGAAGCAAGGGATGACTTGGGAACAGGCTTGGTAACAAATGAGAAAGGGTTTTATTGAACTTAAAGAACTTATACAGGAAATAAACAGGATCGTAAGGGATCTAAAATAGGAGGATGGAAACAATGGAAGGCACAGACTACAAGTAGGTTTTACATTAGTGATGGGACTGGGGAACACAGGACTGGGAAGCACATTTCTACATGACTGATGAGGGAGCAAACGAGAGGCAGCTGTAGTGAGTAACACAAGGACAGGAATGAGAGGTAAGAGAAAAGAGTAACAGGTATGGCTTGTTATGGCCATGGCAAAGAAGAGACAGGAGGGTCTGGTGGACATGGTGAGCAGAATGTGACAGTACCCACCTCTTGATGTGTGCTGTCTAGGCACGAAGGACAATCAGGACCAAAGGGACTGAATAACAGGGCTGAGGACAGGTGGCAGGACCAACAGAACACAGGGGATGCACACCACAAAGGACCGGAGAGACAGAGCCCATAGACAGGGCAGGACAGATTAGGACAAGACAAGACAAGGTGGAACACACCACACAAGGTGACACTAGATTAATACTAACACAGGACAAGATAAAGGACACTATTAGATGCACCAAACAGGCCAGAACAAGTCCAGGGACAGCAAGGAGAACAACAAGTATGACATACACCAGGACAGGGCAGACAGGTGGGGAAACCACAGAGGCCAGGACAAAAACACAGGAGAGGACTACAGAGGATACAAACTGGGGCACAATAAAGACAGGACAGGGCAATGGGAAAGCAATTGGGGCACAGAACTGGAGAGACTGGAGACAAGGACTTTCGGGGAGCCTCTCAAACCCTTTGATGCTGATCCTTCTGTGCCTGTTCACTGGTAATGGGGAGCCCGTACGGATTGCTGGACCTGAGGGCCACCAGAGTGCGTCAAGGGATGTGCGGAACAGGAGGGCCCTGCGGTTTCTTTCCCCAAGGTTGGAAAGGCGTCCATGCGGTCAACGCCGAGCAGACCAGGGTTTGGGCAGCTGACCCAGTTACTGTGCCCCCGTCTCCCGCTCTTGGAGATGGAGACTTAGCCTGCCCCTCTCCTAAGCCCCCGCTTGCACCGTATACCGCACTGGGACTTGGGACCGCACTGGGTGGGGGTCCACAGAGTAGGACTTAGGGCCAGGCTCACAGGGTTCCACTCCAAGAGCAGGAATGAGAGATCAAACAGACGAGTAACAGGCGTGGCTTTTTAGGGTCATGCCAGGGAGGAGATAGAAAGGTCAGGTGGACATGGTGGGCAGGATATGACAGCTAGCACATAATTCAGTTGAGTTCTTTTAAATCATAGCTAAATGACACCTATTGAAAAAGGTTTCTGTACGATAATTATCTGAATAGAAATATTTTTGTCTATACTTTAAAACTAGCATGAAGAAGTAGTTACGGAGAATATCCCAGTTATGAAATCTATGTGTTTCATAAGTTGGTTATCATGATGTTTCTGAGTCTATTATGAATTACTACTATGAAAGAAAATATACACTACAAACAATTATTTATTATAAATGATAATATGGGTAGTATTTTAAAAAGTACGTTTTCTAAATGAATTTGTGTATTGTGTCACATTATCATTAGAACTGAAAACCAATGCTGTACTAAGACCAAATTTTCATAACTGTGGGATATATGTAACTAACAGCAAAGCGAGTTTCTGCTCAGATGGTAGTAGATAATCACCTATAAACTGTCTCATTTTTATCCCAAGTTCCACTCTGCCAGACCATCATTTCCAGTCTTGCCACTCAGCTTAAATACTTTGTTTTCTGCAGTCCTGTTGACCATAAGCCACATATCTCCCTCTTAAAAGCCTTTTAATGCCAGTCTGCTAATGGGGCTCTGTGCTCCAGTGCATTATATTCACTGTTCTCCTGGCTCTGTTCCATTTGTCTCCTCTCTGTACATACGCACGCCGAGCTCATCTCACAAAGTGGCCAGGCGTTCCCATCTCAAACACTCTGCTTTATGTATACACATGGAATAGAGGCTGGATAAATAGATAAGAATGTGATGACCCCCCAGAGGAACACATAACTCCTCCTCCTCATCATTATCGTATCATAATTAAAGTAAGAAATGCACTGAGTAAGAAGCCTCTTTGTGTTTTATTTTTCTACCTGAGTTTTCTTCCAGGAAAATGAAAAAAATCAATGTATGGATCATGGTGTATAACATCTTTACATACATTTTTAAGAAAAAATACATTTTTAAGAAGTGACCGAAACAACTGAATTATAATATTACGTTATTTACTGATATTTAAAATTAATTTTCTAAGGGCATAATTCTCAGTGATATAAATCAGTAGCAAGTGTTTCCTGAAAGTTATACCAAACTCAGACACCCATTTTATTTGTGGAAGTATCTGACATAGATCAGGCAAAAAGATGCGACACCAAACTGGACCATCGCACTCAAAGGCCAGGTCCCTCAGCCCACTGGAAACAAACATTACAGGTAACTAATGAGACTACTGGCTGCTCATGGGTTGGATTGCTCTGGACCAAAGGGTATAGGTGGGGCTTAAGTGTGGAGGACTGGCAAACACAGAGGACATGAATCTGCCTTATCAGAGATGGGAACCAGGAATCCAAACAGGAGACAGGCAGAACAGGACATGGTAACCAGCCAGAGAACTGGGTAAGTGAAGTCATGACTCATGTACAAATAGCTAATGGAAACTGGAACACAAAAGCTGACATACGCTTGGAATCATGTGTGCGTCTTAATGCTAAATTCCTCTGAAGAATGCCAAACACAACCAGCCCCAGGCAAGATTCACTAACGTCATTGTATAACCTTTGGGCCGTATATAGTCTCACTGACCATCCTCATTATCCATGGAGTCGGCAAGCTGTTAGTATCTGTGCTGATTCAGTCATTGGCATAACACTCAGTCTCAGGAATGAATATACTATGGCCAATTTGAGTCACTGTCTAAAAATAAATTAATTGCAAGAAATTTATTGTAAAATGCAATGACAAGCCATATCCTTCATGTTGTTTTTCCTTGGCTTTCCATTTTTTTTTACTTATTTCAAGTGGAAAATAGTTGTTATTTGCCTCCTATTGAAGATTAAAATTGCATAATATCTTTAGTCAGGTATTCAAAAAAGCCTAATGCTCATAGTCCAGTTATCATTTGAGAATCTGTCCTATGTACAGTACACATAAAGAACCTCGATCCATCCATCAGTCTATCCACCCAACCATCCATCATCCATCTTCTAGCCATTTATCCAGTACAGGATCACAGTAACATATAGAACATAGCTTTATAAATGTAACATAATATGAATGTAAGTTTGAAGTCAGACTTGTGGTACTCGAGTCTGACTCCAACAATCATGACTCAAAAAAACCATCTGAGTCCATCCAAATCCACAGCTTGTGGCTGCGGCCAATATGCAGCCACCGATTTCATAAATTAGCTTTGACGTTATTCTACATTTTGCACACACCTACACAGTTAACTCGCATCCTCATCATATCTGCCAAGCCAGCAATTAAGCATTTCTCATACATAAACCATAAGCAGGTTCTGTGCAAGACATCCAGTAAAATGAAGCACACCGTGGAGTGCAAATATTGCAAATCATCGATAATTTAGCTTGTTGGCACGTCATCCAACTACTGTTGGAAGAATGTTCTACCAACATTTAGATGGGAAACAGAAATAATGTTACCTAATGCAAGCAAGCTCAGTTTATCTGGAGATAATCGCTAGCTAAGTGTAAAATAAGCCAAAATTTGTTTTATGTAGTAATTTAGATATAGCTATCCAGTTAGCTATCTTATAATAATAGTAATTGTTATACAATTACGAATGAGTTACGTTCCAAACAGCCGTTCGTAACTTGGAATGTTCATAAGTCATTAGTCAACATCATTTTAAGGGTATACACAAGTACAAAGAAATAGGATGCTGGTAATACGCACGCTACGCTGCTGCGTGGCGGGAGTAGCAGCCAGAAGTCGTACTCAGTGGAATTGGCGCACAAAAAAAAAATTATGTTGTGGACCGGAAACAGGAGCCCAAGGAACACGATTTGGACTTACAGTCCTCTTCGTTCGTATGTCTGAAAGTTCGTAAGTTGAAAGTTTGTAAGTAGCATCTGTACTTTATCAAACAAAGTGCCAGAAATTCTCTTTTTCACATCACCTATCTTGGTCTCCAAAGGGACACAGGTGAGAGTTTCGGTTCAGATAACAGGTTGAGTCAGTGTTCTACACCCCTGGAGTAGTTATGTCAGTGTTCTACACCCCTGGAGTAGTTATGTTTTTATGTCTTAGTCAAGGGCTTAATGGTGATGTGATTAATGCGCCAGGAGTGGGAATCAAACCAGCATCATGCATGTTTAAGCCATAAAATGATTATAGCACTTGCATTTCTCAAACGCAAAGCCTCACTCTGTGATGGAGATCCTGAATCCTTATAGGTATCATACAGTACATCGTGTGTTACATAGTAGATCTGTGACAGAACACAGTGTGCTATTTTAAGAAAATTTAATTTAAAAAGCCTCCGAAAGAATCTTTCTATTGTTTTATGCATGTGCTTTAGCTCCAGAACAAATTTTAAAAGTGTTCAAAGGGATTCAAAGGGATACATTTTCATGTGACAATGAAATGAATAATTACTACAGGATGCAGAGGAGGTGTGTTTCTGTATTCTGCATTTGACAATTAATCTATTTCTTAGATGAAAGTGATCATTTCTTAGATGGTAGTAATTTTAAATGTTATTTGTAAAAAAATGATGTTATGTTTAGTCGAGTTTTGAATTAAGAATCATGGTCTAGAATTGATCTTGTGTTTTATTGGACTCAGCTGGAGAAAAACACTATTTGTAATGATCCCAAAATGTGGTTATTTAAAAAAAACAGCTGAGGAGAGTGAAGTCTTGCATTGGAATCTACACACAGTTCTAATAGAACAGCAACTTCTTGTTATGATTTTGTGGAATGGCTGAGATACTCACTCCCTTAGGCCAACAAATAATACATATTTTAAACAATGAAAATCAGATCTTAGGGTCTTATACTCCATCCATAGTCCAAGACAGTTAGCAGATGTTGATCATGTACTCATCAGACAGATTTGTAATGAAAGCAATGACTGTCAAAGACTTGTTCATCTTTTCTGTATTTAATGCTACACTATTTTTAGTAACTGTAGTTACTGGACTGTGTGTTAAAAACCAATTTCTAGATCACTATTCTAGGACATAAAGTATGATGCACCATTTGTGTTTAATACATTCATTTATTTCCCTTAACCACTTTTCTTTTTTATGGTCATGGAAAGCCTGGAGCCAGTCCCAGACAGCACAGCCTGGAGGTAGGAGACAGCCTGCATGAGGTGCCAGTCCATTGCAGGGCACATACACTCCTGCAGTGATACCCTATGGGCAACTTGGGGACGCCAGTCATTCAAAACATGTTTAAATCATGTTATGGAACTGTAAGTATAAACCAGATTACTCATGCAAAGATGGGTAAGAAGAACATGGGAGAACATGAGAACATTCTACACTCAGAGCTGGTGACAGGAATCAAACTCCTAACCCTAGAGATCATCTAACAAAATGCATTTATTTTCTTTTTCTCTTCGGCTCAATGTTTATAACGATTTGCTCTGATAATCGTGACAGGACTTGGCCTTTGCCCACCCTCATGAGACACCCAACGGGATATTCTGCAGGTAAAACATATCCTCCTGAACATAGCCTCCTGAATTTATTCTCTGGGATCAGGAGTTTTGAAGCCCAGAAAACCTCCATGATAAAGTGGGTACTCATTGGTATCAAGGAGAGCCAATCCTGGTGCTACAAGTGGCTAATGCGGATACCCTTTGAGGAGCCTCCGTTGAATTATTTTATTTTTTTGGTTAGTCCTATTCTGTTATGAAGTAAAGGACTGATCCAGCACCCACTAGAGGGATTATACCTCAGCTGACCTGGAGGGACCTTGGAATCCCCCAGGAGAAATTAGAGTCCATTACTGTGGAACTGGGGAGGTCTGCTCTTATCTGATTCTCACAATGTGACACGCAGTTGAATAATTATGACCATAATGATGTTGTAATTATGTTGTTTGTGTAAAGCCTGTGTTTAAAATACAGTTTAGAATACTTCTTATTTTAATCTAATCAGCAACTGCTTTTTTCAGGCTGAATTTTGCATTACAATCTTCTACAGAAATACGCAATCCAGCTTTTAAGATGACACTGGAGACGAAACTTAAAATGACACTGAAGCTTTCTGGATAAAACATTCATATTTGCGTTGGACACAGATGATGCAGTAACACAAAGCCAGTTATGGTTTCCCCCAATGAAATTACTGGTTTGGGGTTTCATATAGTAACTGAGGATATAGATCTTAAGTCTTTGATAAGGAACTGTCAACAGTGCCAGCTACGGAATTACATTAACAATAGTTTCCCAGTATTTATGCGGTGGCTTGGCTAACCTTGGATGAAACAGTGTATGGTTTGTGTGACCTAAGGGAAAATTGCTTTTGTTGGTAACCGAAGCCAGTTTGATATGGATGGATGGACATTTCATGCACTCCATTACATCCTGCAGCAGAGAAATTGCTGCACATTTTTGATACACATGGGTTACCAGCCATAGTTGTTGCAAACGTTGGATCAAGTTTTGTCAGCAATTCCTGAAGAGAAGCAGGATGAAACATTTTACTTCAGCTCTCAGCAGTCTGGCTAAATTTACAGTGTGAATCTTCAAAAAGGGGGGTGAGAGGATATAGGGAGAGGGTGGGGGGAATGTTTATAGACAAAAGCGATGTTTCTAGGCCCAGCAGCGAGACCACAACTGAGGGTAGACCCATGGTGTTTCCAATAAAACACAAGATTAGAATACGAGGTCATACAGAGTTAAAAATGACTTGAGCATCGACTCAACATTCATGCAGAGGACACATTAATTGCGTGTAAGAATGTCCCACCTTCCAGGACAGATAAGGATCTCCAGCCAATTGTTGAAGCAAAGAAATGACCCAGCCGTCTGGAAGATAAAAACAAAAGAGCAAGCAGATTGTTTTACTACACCAGAGCCATCCGGACCAGCTGGAGGTGCGTAAAAGAGAGGTGTGTAGACTGAGATGCTTTTTCAAGAGGCCTTAAAGAGGGTTAGCATGGAGAGGTTTTCCCTAATGGATGTCTCCTGCTGCAGTGACAGAGGAGGAAGTGGCCAGGTAAGGCTAGATGGAACGAGAGAAAGAAAAGTTTCTGTTGGGTTACTTCTGAAGGAAAGAGACCTCAGCAGATGAGACTGCAGAGCGGAATGTGCAGAAGATTCGATGGGCCACCACTTTTTTTCCAGATGCTTCGGATCTTGTCAGAGTGTCACTCTGGTACATAGTTAAAACTTCAGAGTGGGTCAAAAAAGTTTAATAGTAGCCGATGGCTCAGTCACTGGGAAGAATGGAAAAAGTCAAGACAAGGAAATATGGAGAAGAATACTGAAAGTGGAAGAGACTTCTGGTTGTGACAGAACGAAAAACTGTGGGAGGTGAACTGACGAGGAGCAGGAAGCGCAGAGTGGAATGACATTAAGTGGTCAGAGAGAGAGAGAGAGAGAGAGAGAGGGAGAGAGAGAGAGGGAGAGAGAGAGAGGGAGGAGCATATGTAACATCTGGACTTTCTGTTTCTCGTGAATCCTGGTTCTTCTTGTTTATGTGCCTTTTGCATAGAAGATGTCTGGAACATGGTATGATTGAATGTAGGAGGCAGATTTTACATTTTCCAGGTGGGTGCTGAAGCCACCCAGGGAAGTGAGATTGTGTGTTTAGATGCATATATAGATGTAAATGTAGCTTTCCTTCATTTGTAATTGTTTTGAATACACTTGCGATTTGCAATTTCTTTCTAGTTAATAGCAGATCTTTGCAATTAATTAAGAGCAGTAGCATAAAAAGTCTGGGCCCTTTAATATACTCAGCTGCCAGGTGCGTTTGGCTATAAAAGCTCGTCAGACGCAAGTCATCCGTGAAGCAATCTGGGTCTGCAGACTGCAGGTGCTCTATAGCCATTTATCACCGAAATTATTCAGATGGATATTTTTTTCATTCCGCTTTCATGAAGTGTTTGGGGTGGAAAATATGTCTGGGAATATTTTACACAGCATTTGTGCTTTTACATCGTTGCTTTGTTTTATGTGCAAGGATGAATCAAGCCCCAAATTAACATAAAATTAAAGTATAAAAATAAAACTCATTCATTCTTAAAAAATACTGACTATTATTCAATAGAGCTGCAATATTTTTGGCCACAACAATTGAGATTTTTTTTTTGTCCAACTTTTGCTTTTCTAAACCAGAATCACAAAAATAACCAGGATCACAGGATGGTTATGTTTCGCTTGACAGGCCAGAATAAAAAAAATAAAAATCTTTCCCCAAATGTCGATTTCCTAGAGCATAATGTAGGTCATTTTCCCTGGCAGGAGCAGTGCTGGGTGAAGCAGCATTCATTTGTGTAATTTAATTGGATGGAAGTAAATTCTGACCCCTTGGTGCCAGTCACACATTACTGCTGATCTGTGAATTTTAATAAGCTGTTTACAGTGAGCTGTGAACCCCAAGACATTTGACCTGCTTCACCGGGCTTCTGCACTGCTTGTTTAAGCTGCCTGTGCTTCATGTTAATTGATTCACCACACGCTACGGAAGACAAAAGCCAACGAGTTTTCCAAAAACAACAAACCTTGAAGCATGGTTGCATGTATGGAAAATATATGTACACACACACGCTTAGACATGCGTGCGCGCGCGCGCACACACACACACACACACACACACATCTTTCATTGGTTGACTACCTTGCTTATCAGTACAACCACAGTACTTCAAAACCCCTAATCTTTTGGCAGAAAATCCAGCTCCTTCACCTCCTGTTGCCTAGGACATTATTTTCCTTTTTTCCTGATATTTTCTATATTTCTCCTTGTGAAATGTTCCAATGTAATTAAAATTGCCAGTAACTTCCTGTTTGTTTAGCTGAATATTGCAAAATCCTTCACAACACCATAAATTCACCCAACATGGTTTGATATGTTATACACGTCAGCAGTGTCAAAAGAGTTTTTGAAATGATTATTTGGAGTGTATGACTAACGAGATGAAATGCATTGTGGGACTGTGATTCAGTATGAAATCCTAGCTAGGAGTAGGTTGGTCTAAAGGACCATACAGTTTGTACTTGTTTTCTTAGAAGCTTCTAAGTCACTTAAAGTATAATCAGTCAAATTGCTTTGGACTAAAAGGCCTGGCTGTGAATCTAAATTACTAAATGTAAAAGCCCAGCATGTTGTTAAATTGAGGATCGCTGAATCACCTAGCAAAAAGACGCGACTCTCTGTGCCCCCGGTGACAGAAAAAGCACAAATCCTGACTGGTTAATATATAACACTTTTGTAGGGCCTGTCAACTTAATACATCATAAGAGGGTCCATGCCATGCTGGGTGACAGCTGTTTTTATGTATCTCATGAATCACTATCATAAAAGCCACAAGGCATGCTTACTTCCAATATGTAATAACTGGATAACTACTATGTCTCCATGCTATTATGTTTTTGTGCAGCTTAGAAGATGCCTTTTCATACATAGTTCTCAAATGTTAAGTATAAAGTTAAATATAATCATCAAAGGGCCATACTTCTTAAAAGACATGTTTTAATTAAACCTGATCAAAACACTTACTGTGCTAAAATCCTTCTTACTACAAATATGTAATGTTGAATGGCCAGGAATATGAAAGGAATGGGTAGATCTGGACTTTAAGTAGAAAATGTAGTAGCAGCAAAAGAATGTCCTCTGTGCTTCAGCACATTTCATTTTCTTAGGTGATTAAGCCTCTCTGAGGTCTACCATTGATACACTTGAGTTTTGCTTATCATGTGCTGCATTCTATAAAGTCCAATTCACCGATTGTGCTAGGAATGCAGCTGTAACATTTGCAGAGTAATTTCACTATGAAATCATTAAATATGTCCCCATTCATTTCAGAACACATTGAGGTAAGGGTCCTGACAAATACTCTGCTACTAGATGGGCCGAATGGCCTCCTCTCGTTTGTAAATTTCTTATGTTCTTAATCCTTAATTAACGTTCTGGGGGTTTACAGCATGAAGAGCTCAATAAAGCTTAAACGATTTCCTGCAAATGGAAAGAGAGACACCTGCTGGCAGAAAAATGATACTGACGAGATGGAAACGATAAAACCCTAGGTAAAGGAGGAAATGCCATGATCTCAGTGGGATGCAGAAGTATGTGGATTTTTTATAAGTCATTGTTAATTAATTTTTGAATGGGTAAGTTTTGATTTACAGCTGTGAAACTTGAAACTTGAAAATGTCAACATTACCCAGTAACAGGGAGGTATGCAACTAACTGAATCTGCTCTGAACAATTATAAATTTAAAATGACCATGAACAGAGCATGTGGAATCCCCAGTGGGTCAGTTCTTGGACCTCTTATTATCTGTATGCTTCCACTAGTCCTTCATCTTGCAGGACAACAAGACTGAAGAATCACTGTGAATGAATAGAGCAAATAACCAACTGAATGCAACAAAGCTAACTAAATAAACACAATACATACATGATTGCATTTAGCTGTAAGGAAGAACAAAATAACCTTGTTCTATGGCTCTGAAGATTACAAATCAAGTCAAAGTTTTTGATGCACTAATGGAAATGTTACAACAGTCTTATTAAATTACCGAATTAGCCTTGCATGCCATTAGAAACCAGAATTAGAGCTTTCATGTCCAAGCAAAACAGTGGAACTCCACCACGCCTCTACCTCGAGCAAGGTGGACTTGTGCTTTGTACTGCATTTCCGAAAACGACCATTAAACATTAGTCCAGTTCTCGAATCCTTCCTCTGACTGCCATCCTTCACATTATCAGGATCTAATCAGCTAGTAGTACCTAGAGTTATAACTAAACCCAGCAAAGCATCCATCCATCCCACCATGTTCAACCAGTCATCCAGGTCCAGTTTGCGGGGGCAGCAGGATGAGCAGGGACACCTATACCTCCCTCTCCCCAGGAGGATACCAAGGTGCCCGAAAGACATAATTTCTCCAACGTGTCCTGGGTCTGCCCTAAGGCCTCCTCCCAGTTGGACATGCCCAAAACAACTCCCCAGGGAGGCGTCCAGGAGGCATCCTAGATAGATACCTGAATCACCCCAGCTGGCTCCTTTTGATGTGGAGGAGCAGCGGCTCTCAGCTCCTCCCAAATGTCCAAGCTTCTCTCTCTACTGTACAGCAGCCAATCAGTTTTATTTCCATTTATTTCTGTAATAAACAAAGACAATTCATCCAATCCAGGGCAAGAGTTACAGAGATGAAAAAAACACACTGAAACACATTATAGCATATCTTAATTGTTACAACAATGAAGTGTCAAGATTATAGTATTATATAAATTTAATGTATTTTAGTGACTGAATGGTATGGGTGTGCCCTGCGATGGATTGGTGCCACACCCTGGATTGTTCCCTGCTGTCAGGATTGGTGTCTGACCCTGCCCAACATGTCTCTTCCCCATCTGGCCTGCAGGTATTGCTGCTCCCCCCCCCCCCACCTGCC
>JAODUD010000040.1:25614432-25631209 GCA_026784285.1 Stomatorhinus walkeri | reverse complement strand
TTAGCCCATTAACGCTACTGTTTTTCCCCCAATTGCTGCATAGTTCATGGGCTGAGTGAGTAGCTTAGAAGCTGACACCCTTCCAGTTGTGGGTTTAAGACTGGCCTGCCAAATCATTTCTTTCTTTTATCATAAGCCTTTGGTATTTCCTTCTTTCTTTTAGGGTTTATCCTTGTATTCCTGTTTTGTTTTATCCTGCCTGTGTCTTGTTTTATTATGTTTGCAAATTCTTTGGTTCTTAGTTATTCCTGGCGTTGTTATCTTTCAGTGTTCCATAGTGTTCAGTGTTTGTCTCTTGTTCTGTGATTAGTTCATTGCAACCCACCCTACAGTACCTATTCCTAGTAAATCTGTGTTCCCTTTGATTGGTTGAGTTGATTACAAGTTAAACCTGTGTTGCCCTGCTCCCTGACTGCGTTCCCATATGGGTTTTTTTGTAGCTTCTTTTCCTGAGCCCTCACCTATTTTGTATCATTCCCTGTGTTGTAGTTGTACAATAAACCCATTTCGTTTTTTTGTGGAGCCAGCAGTGGATCATGACCTTATTTCCCTCCTGCTCCCTGATGATACATGACATCTGCCTTGTGCACATAACCTTCAGGATGGGCTCTGGACCGCCCACAACCCTGAATAGGACAAGCAGTTACAGAAAATGGATGGATACGTTTCATACGATACACGAACACTTGCTATGGACTTTTGTGCAACTTGTGTAAACATCGCATTTTAACATCCAGTTATATGCCCAATATGTTTCACCTGTCTTTCTTGATTTTACAGGTCATGGTAGGCATGGAGGCACAGGAGACTGGTGCTAGCAAGCGACCTCTGAGGGGTGAAGTTCCACCAATTCATGGGGCTAGCACCACTGTTCCACACAGAAGGGTTAAGTCTGGGGGCAGCAGTTCCTTTGGGGCATTCGCACTCCAGGTGTTACGCTGCACTGGAGAAGACAGTGCCACCCCTTGGCTCGGGCAATTACTGGCCTCCAGCCACGTCCTGTTGGTGCTCCTTACAGGGGACTTTGAGGAAACCAAGGATAACATCACCCTCTGGTGCTGATCGTCCCCTGCTACTGAACAGTGGATTACCAGTGGACGATCACACCACAGACTGCAGAAACTAGCCTTTCTCAGCGATTTAAAAGAAGCTGGCTTTCTGAGACGATACAATGTAACACAAAGAGTGAGTCAGCCACTGCCAGGCATTTCCACCTGTTCCAGCAAAGATGTTTCCCTGTACTGCCTCAGGGCATGAATGGACCAAAAATGGAGTACAATTACTTTGCTTCCCTCACTAGGTATTTGGAATACAAATGAATGTGAAAGTGGCTTTCTCAATTCCAGCTACTTCTTTATATAATTACAAAGTTGCTGTTTGTTGTGATTTATTACCTATTCTGTTCTTATTACTTTCTTCTAATCTCATCTCACTTCTGTCATCCTCGTGTGACTGGTTCACTGTGAGAACTTCTTATAGTTTTCTCTTTTTTTCAAGGTGATGTTCCACCTTGTCTCCCTGTTCTTCTGCTTGAAGCCGTTCTTCTTCCTTAGTGATAGGTACTTCTAAATGTACTAAAAGTAATTACTTACAAAAAGACAAGCTCTTTTCACTTCGCGTCAGCTGCCTTTCTTGATACTACCCGCACCTAAGTCCATCCTGGCAGACCATGCATGTTTCTGTCATCTACCCGTTATTCTGGGGATGTGGCTATGCAGATAATTATTGACCCAGTTTTGCTCCAGTCATCCTTATGTGATATTGGAAAGCTAAGGGTTGTGGTTATATAAGCCAGAGAGAAAAGATTTAATGTCCAATTAAAGACAGTAGGTGACATTTCACAGGATATTTTAACTGCTTAAAGTTCTATCTAAATCATGGGGATTGTTAAGATTTTATTCATATTGTAAAAGTCTAATTACTGAATATTTTCCAGTGCATGCAAATGTTTTAGTCACTTGTCCTAATTGCTTGATGGTAGAGGACAGCAAGAGGGTCAGTGGGCTAAGCTTATAGGCCTGTAGTCACAAGGTTGTGGGTTCAAACCCAGCCTCAGTGGGTCCTTGAACAAAACCCTCAGGTGGCTGCTCTTTGCTGACAGCTCACTCTGCAAAAAGGAAATTGAGGGGATTGATAAAGTATCTGTTATTAATAACTGAAAAAAATCCTAGATGGAAGACATTAATGGCCATTAACTGTTTATACTGCATAACCTGGGCAATTTATGTACTTCAGGGTTGTGGTCAGCTGACTGGAGTGATGTTTTCAAATAGAGAAAAGTCTGCAGACACATTTATGTATTATTAGCTTGTAAATAGTCTGCAAGGTGTGTAAACTGCCCCAACATTTTCAAAGTAGCTAATTTTAGGTTTAAAATGGAATAAAATAGATTTGTTATAAGATTTCTTGCAGGACTGTGAGAGTTTGAAAGTGTGTCATGCTAGATGCGTGAGAACTGGCAATCCTGGTACTTTTGGCAATACAGTGTACATCGGTATTCATTCCTAATATCAGATTTCATTGTGTGTGTGTGTCTGTGTGTGTGCTCACCGCCACTTCAGTGCTTATCGCTTCCATGATTTACCAACAATAATTTCATAATTATTTAATATAAGTTTAATAAGCATGAGGATACGCCGAATTTAAGCAGATTATTAACTTCAAGGCGTCAAAATACGCATCTCTGATTTTAGGCAAATAATATTTATTTATTTTAAGAAATTAGAAGGAAAATAGGACAATTTCTCACAAGCAAGGACGCACGACACCCACCTTTATTAACCCATATATATATATATATATAAATTATTTTTCCAGAACAATCCCATCACGTGAAGATGAACACTAATTCCAATAGGTCAATCGCAACCTGGGTTATGATATAGATAGCCAATTATAGATTATAGATACATTACGTATTCATGAACAACATAACTACAAATAGACTTGGTAGGATGGTGAAGTATGCTCAATAAACCGAACCTTAAACTGTCATGTAAAGTCGCTTACAACTAATTTGCTTGTGGAACTGTGGGCGAAAATAATACCCGTATAGTGCAAAAAAGCCAGCTTCCATTATGTATAAGCCTTCCAATACGTTTGTAGTAAAAAAATTTAAATATATATTTAATGGTCTGTTTGACTTTCTGGAGGAAAATTAATCGTTTAGATTAATCGACCAATCGATAGAATAATCCATAGAAAAATAGTCGTTAGACAAACCAGGATTAATTTTATTTACATATTTGTTAAATTTCATTCGATATATATTCCTAAATATTTGCTGTTTGGACCGTACGCCATAGAAAAGTGTATCTTAATGTATTTTTTCTCGGAATTTGAAGTGAAACCCGTCTGAAATTTGAATTTAGGATGTGTTGCATATATTATTTTTATAATGAACGTATCACAAAACAGCGATCTTTAAAAAGAATGCATGTGTGCGTGTGCTCCACATACTGTATTTTCAAGCCCGGTACGTCGTATACTAGTTTAACGATGTTCACTAATTCACTAGTCTCGACCACAACTGCCCTGCTTTCTCCCACATATAAAATTATGAACGTAATTCTCGACTACCATTTCTATATTGGTTAACACATAACAGCACGTGTACCGTTATACCCCTCCAACACCACACCCGCATGAAAAGACGCTGCCCTTAAAGGTTCAGCACACAATCGGTATTTAAATAGAGAATGATCGTCCTCTAACCCGGAAGTAGAGATGGGGCTTTAACACGCTCGTAGGAAGTTATGTTTCCTGTCATTTAGAAGCGCTGGTCATGGCGTTCGATTCTAAGTCCAGAACAAAACGATATGAAAAGCTTGATTTTCTTGGCGAGGGTCAGGTAATGTGTGCTTTTTTTTTTTACTTTAGTTTGTCTGGATATCGAGCAGCATACGCCCGTGTTTACTTTGAGGTGGGACCGTTGCCCTGGTGGATTGCATTAGCTCCTCTGCATCATTTATAGCATAACAGGCTTGATGGCGCGTCTCATAATTGGGCACTGCACGGGTGCTGCAGACATAACTGCAGACGCTGTCAGCTACGTGTATTTCACTTATGTAACTAAGATTAGTCGATTCTGAAATGTGCGTTAAATATGAAAATCTTGGGAAAATATAATTGGATTGGTTTTCTGAGTTTTGGTTTGTACTGGTCTGCTCAGTAGTTGGTTCAGTTAGGGTTATTGTATTTTTGTCCAGCTGCTTAGACAAAGTCACGGTGCTTTCAGTGTTACCTTTTTTGATGGAGATATTTTAATAGTGTGGCTATTCGTTTTTATCAGAATGCTTCTGTATGCTATGGCCATAAAAGTATTCATGTTGCATGTGTGCTGCATTCACAGTTTGCCACTGTATACAAAGCCCGGGATAAGAATACAAACACCATAGTTGCTATAAAGAAGGTAATACTTTTTCCTCTTTGTACCAATTGACTTTGTTTATTATTGTATCTAATAATGAAGTTAAGAGATTTGCTTTAGGGAGTATTTAAAGAATATTCTTTTTTAGAAGGCATTGCGACGGGTACCTTAAATGGAATCAATCAAATAAGCGTATTGCCTAATTTTTTCTAATATGTGCAGCAGTATTTTTCAGATCTATTTTTTTGTGCGATACTTATTACCGCATGCTTCAGTATTTACTAAAAGAAAATTTGCACATGTTCCCTAGATTTTCCAGCTGAGTCATTTTTCATTTAAGGACAAGGGAAATGGTAGTGTAAACCACATTTCGCTAACTTTGTTTTTTTTTTTAATTACAGATTAAAGTTGGTCACAGAGCAGAGGCTAAGGATGGTAAGTGATTCTTGTTGGTTTGATTTCCAGTTTATTTCCAGGTTACTAGCTACCAGAACACCGTACGAGATTCAGTAAATTATTTTTTTTTCATAGCTGTTACCTGCATGTTTAATTCTTACATTATATGTATGTATTAGTCATCAGTCAAACTATATTTTAAACAATTAGATCTGTTTTCATATCTGTAAGATTAGTCCCTCAACCCCACCAACCTCATCCCTTGTTGAACTATTCACTCACTTTTTTCATCTATGATTACATTAAGAAGGTTTTCAAACAGTGACTTCTGTTGGAAGGTGAGGTGATGGCTAGTTTCATCATGCAGTGGGGACACGTGTATCATGTGGCGAGCAGTTCTGTAGCCACTTTTGCAAGAATCAAATATTTCTCACGTAAAGGACTATTCTCCCACCAAGTACTTGAGTTAAAAAACTGAAACTGAACTGTAACTGAAAGTTATGCACTTTTGAGACGCATGTAATCTCCCCTCATCAGCACAGTCACTCCCACGGTACTTAAGCAGAAAAAGACTTTAATCCAACATTATTGCAAATAACCCACGACAGACAATCAATCAATGTAACAAGATGTATGTTTTATTGATGCTGTATGTTTACTTATCTGTCAGGTAATCGTTATACTTTTATTTTGTTACAGGTCATCTATATTTCTCATATGAAACTTTATTTTCTTTTAGGAATTAATAGAACTGCCCTTCGTGAAATCAAACTGCTGCAAGAGCTGAGTCACCCCAACATCATTGGGGTAAGTTTGAAAATTTAACTGTTCAATCACTAAGAATCAGCAGCTTAAACAAATATAATAATTATTTCCCAGTCCATTTCCAGAAATGGATTTTAATTATCATAGTATAATGTGTTTGATGTTTGAATTGTTGCAACCAGAGCTCATCAGTAGTCCAACATCCCAGGACATCTAGTTTTCCCTTCAGGCATGGTGTTGGTCCATTTTGGTAGCTTGATAGGAAAACTTGATTGTCCCAGGACATTCCAGTAACACCACTGATGGAAAATTCATTCTCAAATGGAAAATTTGGTGTCAAAATAAAAGTTGCCAGAAGTATTCTGTTAAAAAGCATGCAATTTTTGTTCCGACAGAAATTTAATCTAAGCATACAACTTGTGTAAAGTGTAAATCTCATATTTACTATTCATAATTTATTACTGGATTTTTTTTTTGTTGAATTATTTTCGTCATGTATTGGTAACAAAAAGTGATTACATTGCTGTGTGCTGTAACGTTAACGTTATACTGTTGTGCCTGTTGTAATTGCTATTATAACAAATCTGGTTGAATCGCACATCAGTGAATGTGCTTCAAAGGCAAAATGCAGATCAATTTATTTCACAAACCCCTGGATGTGCAGCTGCAGGGACTGTTTGAGGAGCTGTTTCCTTTTTGCTTTCCTCCCTTGATATCTGTGATGCTGACAGACTGGTTTGTCCCAAGTTTGCTGCTAGTATCCAGTTAATGTTGACTCTGTCCTACATAATATCTGGTTTGTCTAACAGCAAAGGATCACAGTGGCCTTTAGAACACGTTTCTTCTTTTTTTTCTTCTTATTGCTTTCTTAAGTACATATACATTCAAACATGGTCTTTTTTTATTTGGGCAAATCAAGATTAATTTTGGGCTACCAAACTCATAAGAGTGCCTGTCTAAAGGGCTATCAGGAATTTAGAAAGTTTTTTAAAGACCCGATAATGCAGTAATACCCATGCTTGGATAAAGTATACTTAAGATTTTGTATTTTCAGAAGTGCTACTGTACCATAATCTTTTAAAGTGCATTACTACTAAACCATCTTCCTAGTGATCCCATGTGTATGTTTTCTAGGCAATACGTTTACTATTTATTGGCAGTAAAATGTATATGACTATATTATAAAAATAATCCAGTCTCCTCATGAGTTTAATTTTGTTTTTTTTTTTAATTAATTGGGAGCCTTTGGTTATCACAATTTTTATACCACAGAAATCATCTGGGGCATGTCTTTCACTTGCTTCTCTTTTTCCAGTAGGTGGCACTATACACCTTTTTTGAGCATTTTGGTATTTTGACTGCAATAGGATATTGTAGTCAATTAATTTATCTTAAATGCAAATATTTTTAAATTGTTACATTTGCTTTTATAAAAATTAGATCAAAGATAATTAGTAGCAAAAATATGTGATTTAACATGTTAGTGATACATATCTTTTCAAGTTTGAGTTATACTCAGCATCTCTGTCCATGTTTACTGCACATTTTCACTTCTTTTCAGTGGCAGGGCACAACACCAGAAACTGACCTTTTTAAATTGCTATCTGGTTTCTAAACAGCTTGTATGGCTTGGCATTATATCATATCCTTCTTCATACAGTAGGTTTGCGCTTCAGTTAGCATGAAGCTGGCACTGAAAATAGTTTTCCAGAATTTAATTTAAGATCCCCTCTTTGATCTTACATTCCCTTTTCTGAGAAATATTGAGACAGTAAAAATTTACAGGGAATGGGCTATTAGTTTGAATCTTAAAAAGAAACACATAATTTAAAAAAAGTACATAATTTAAAATGTTTTTTATTTCTCTCTGTCTAAGCTCTTAGATGCCTTTGGGCACAAATCCAACATCAGCTTGGTTTTTGACTACATGGAGACAGATCTAGAGGTACGTGCCTGCAATGTGATCACAGGGACCTTGCTATGGGTTTCTTCTATCTGGGCCATGCTGGATTGATTTGACTACTGGTTCTCACATGAACCCTAATTGGGCTGTAGCATTTCTTGTCTGCATCTCTGCTTGGACACACAGTGTCTTCTTCCTTCCATACAGCTGTGTTTAAAACCCTGGGTTCAGAGCGTCACTTTTGCTCTAAGTATTTTTTCAGCTGTTTGGTGGGTGTTCTCACTGAGAGGAGGGGACTGAGCACAGCTGAGAAAATGGTTTAATTTTGCTGTGCTCTGGTGCATTTTGGTATCCTTGCTAAGCTGCTGCTGAATTGTTTTGATATGATCAGATTTCCAGCCAGAATCCAAATCCGCTTTATTCACCGAGTATGATTTGTGATTTTTGGAGCTTGGCTTGTGTATTTTGTGGTTCTCAGTATAAAAGCCAGCCAGATAAAGGTGAACATGAAAAGTCAGAGCTCGGTGTTTTGCTTTCGCAGTTGGCCTCTGAAAAGTGCATTTCTTTAAAGAGAATGTTTTTTGGCCTGTAGATTTTTTTGATCAGAGGTTAAGTGTTTTGCTCTTATTAGTACTGACTTGTAATGAAGCCTTGTAGAGCACGTTAAAGTGATATCGTCTGTGCCTGTTATCTTCCTCTTATGTCCTGCCTTCATAATCTCCTCCGGGGGGCGTTAGACTTCTCCTCACCTTGACTCATCACATTCTTATGCAGTCCCATCCATTTTCTCAGCTGCAATAACATTATGAACGGGGAAGTAAGCACACAAACAAAGGAGTTTTAGTGTGTGGAGTTTAGTATGTCTAAGCAGCCTGTTTGTCTGCCCTGTGTGTTTCTGGTCCACATAAGTGTGGTGGGTAACACCCAGGTAATTCCACTGTCATATGTCTCCCCCTTGACCTGTATTATTTTATCATTAAGAAAAAAATAACAGCAGACTGATTCCCTTTGCTGCTGCTCAGTATGAGATTAAAAACATAATAGTAATTATTTTCTTTCTTCCATCTTATCATATTGCGAAACAGATTTAGTCTATGCTCTAAGGCTGTGTGCAGATCAGCTTGTAATCATAATTTCAGAAAATGTTGCCTCGAGGCATCTTAAATATTTTCTGTAATGCCTAAGTGATGTTTTCTCTGTTTGTTAGTGTGCTTCGTGAAAACAAGTAGCTATGCTTTTAGTTTTACAAAAAGGCAAAATGCTTGACGGAGTTAACACTTGGATTGGACTGACGTCGCATTTTTTTTCTCTCGAATATTTTTTACTTTTAGTAAAAAAAAAACAAGTTTTAAACAAGTTTTAAGTGCACAGAAAATTGTAGCGTGTACAGTTAGTAGGTCAGGTCTACAGGAATTGCACTGAAACAAAATTAATTTACGTAATTTGTGATTGTTACATAGTTTGTGGAAGTTCCAACTGATACATCACTTTTATGGAATGTAAACATAAGCATAGATAAAATGCACAAACTCCCATCAACATACTGTCACATTTTAAGTGATTTATTTTATTACTTGTATATTATTATGAAATATAGAGCAGTAGACTTTACTGTGTTAGGTTTGAGTTTTTTTTGTTGGAAAGAAACACCTGTTATTTCAACATGGACCCAGTCATACAAGTGACCATATAATTAATTGACAATACTGCATCTCTTCCAGGTGATCATTAAAGACACCAGTTTGGTGCTGACCCCAGCTAACATCAAGGCCTACATCCTGATGACTCTGCAGGGCCTTGAGTATTTGCATCAACACTGGATCTTACATAGGGTGAGACGCAGGGCTGGTCTTGCATCAGCAAAAAACACCTGTGATTGCTAGATCATGCTGGTTTACCTGTAAACACAATGGTGAATCTCCTCTGAAGCAGCAATTTAGTCCAAGACTAGTCTTAATCCTTGTTCTGGAAACTGGCCCATTATAACTCAAAGCTAGTCTAGGCTTAGGCTTAATCCTTGACTGGGAAACTGGCCAAATAATTTAAGACCAGTCTGTTGATGTATGTGCTACTTCAGTCAGTTCCTGGTTCATGTTTAATTTGATCAGTCTTTTTAAAATGGCCTGAAACCTACCGATGTTCTGCTTCCTAAAAGTGTAGAATTTCTTGCAGGTTTTGCAACAGCTATGGCAACCTGTCAGCTAAAATAGGACCAAGGGTGGAAGCTTCCCAGTAAACATAAATTTAGTGGTTTGTCAGTGCAGGAATGAAAAAATTAGGGGCAATTATTTAACTGTATAAAAGTGTGTAGGGCCTGGTGTTGAATTGGGCATCCTTTCAATTGGATCGTCACACTTTGATTGGGCTTTGCACTGTGCTGAACAGTTTACTAGCTACTGCTTTAAAAAAATACCTCCTAACGCTGATGACTTAAGTCTGCGCAGTCATTAGGTTTGTAGCACGTGCCTATGCTGTAGGTCTGATTAATTATAGTAATGTTTAAGGACAATCTCAACAAAGTTGTGTATTACCGTTGTAGTACACTATATTTCTTTTAATAATAATGACACATTTTATTTGCATTGTGCTTTTCAGAATCTCAAATATGCTTACATAGAATAAAATAGACAGATAACAAAACACAGAATGGATAAGTAATTTCCTAATGAGAAAGCTAATGACAGACTGACTCCTTTGAGGGCCATATGGCAGTAGTACTGTAAATATCAGCTCTGTAAACTGTGGCTGTCAGCTTCTGGCACCGCTTGCTGATGTATCGTGGGCCAAACTATTTGATGATTTCACCCAATGCCATGTATCTTTGCCCACTCCCACATAGGTTTTCTCTACAAGGATCCTTGGAATGCTTTGTCTGCTTGTGTTTCAGCCAAGTCAAGGAAAATCAGTAGCAATTCACAATATCCTTTGCAAAGAGAAAACCTGAAGAGTCCTTTTATAAAAAAAAAAAGCCAGAATATTTCACACTCATTCTCAACTCAACAAAATGTCTTACAGAAGATTTCATTTCAACTGTTTGTACTGGAAATTATCTTTATATAATGTAAAAATAAAAACTTGCTCATGAATGATTTTATATATATATATATTTTTTTTTTCAATTAAGGACTTGAAGCCTAATAATCTACTTCTGGATGAGAATGGAGTCCTTAAGCTTGCTGATTTTGGTTTGGCAAAGGCGTTTGGAAGCCCAAACAGAGTTTACACGCATCAAGTTGTCACAAGGTATAACTGAAATAACTTTATTATTATTATTATTATTAATAGTAGTAGTTGTTGTTGTTGTGGCTGTTGTGGTAATCACATTCTACCCATCTCTTATTCTGCCAGTAATTGAAATGAATGGGGATGTTTGGTGCCAAATGCAGTGAGATACTTAGATTGAGCCAATGTTTCCAAACATTTTTCCTCCTGACTTCAGGTGGTATCGTGCCCCAGAGCTCCTCTTTGGTGCCAGGATGTATGGCGTTGGGGTGGACATGTGGGCCGTCGGCTGTATTCTTGCCGAGCTGCTTCTTAGGGTGAGGGATCATGCTTTGTCGTTTTAGTGTTGGAGTAAGCTTGAACTTGCTCTGTGGGAGTGGCCATGTTCCCCATGTTGTTGTGCTCATTCTGTATATAGCAAGTAGGTGCAGGCCGTCTTCTACCCCATGAATGCTTCCAATTTACCCGCCCCCCCCAATAAAACTTTATGTACCACCTGGGGGCTCACAGACGCAGGACTGTTCAGGATCGCTGATCCGATAGATTACAACATACGGAGAGTGCAAGACACACCGTATGTTCATCCCTGACTGTTTCTGAATGGTGTCTTTCAAGTAAAAAGAAGTGAGATATTGAGGAATATTTTTTGTGATACACACTTCATTCTCTGTCCATATATTACTTTGCTAACTCTTAAGACCTTGGGGAAAAATGGTCTATGTGCAATGTAAGGCATTCTAAACAACAACATAGTAATATAATCATACAATACATAAATAACATATATTGATATATATTGATATAAGTAGTTATTTAAGCATGCTGTCTGTTTATGAATTAGATACCATTTCTACCTGGGGATTCAGACCTGGATCAGCTGACTAAAATATTTGAAGCACTTGGTACGCCGACAGAAGAGTCATGGCCGGTAAGGGGCTGGGTGGGGTTTACTTGCAACATAAACTACATGGTACTTATGATGCTCAGTTGGTAGTAGGGGTCTAAAGATGCATCGACGCATCATGATGAATCGATTATGAAGGTGCCGATTCAGCTGATTCGGTCTGTCATGTCAGAATCAGTTGTAATCCTCCTTACTTAGAAGATGCCTCTGGGGTCGTGTGCTCTAATTCTCGCGCTGCAGGTAGGCATGCAGAATCGCGGGTCGACACGTGCTTTTCCAAAAACTTAGGATGGCAGTTAATAATATTCATTATGGAGGTAGTAGCTGATCATCTTTGTGCTACAGTGATCACCGTTGTACTGCAATGCTTTTGGGAAACACCCCCCCCCCCACCTTTTAGCAGTGCAAAACGTTATTATTGTTACTAGCTATGGTAGCAATGATCAACACTCTGAGGTAGCTAACTAGCTAGCTAAGCAAAAACGTCATTTTATACATCAGTTAACATTGATATAACATTGATGTTCATTAAAAATCAAGATATTGGTATCGGTCCGATGTTAATCCAGCCGATATTTAAACTTTATCAGTTTTCAAAATTTACACGAGGCACAACTACTAAAACAACGCGGATGATTACATTGAAAGATCACCCATTTTTCGTAGTGGTGTGGGAGGGATTTCACTGCTTCATTTGTCACTTATGAGATCTCAAAATACCCGCCTATGACATATTTATAATTCTTCATTAAATCTGCCTTCCATTTTCCACAGAATAAGAAACCGTGCACATCACTCCACTTATCTGCTCTAAAAAGTTTGGCAACTACCTACTAGCAACCACCCCCCACTCTGCAGTTGGCAATATTAGTTAAAGTTATCGGTCAAAGTTTCCATGTCAGTTAGCCTACATGAAAGCATTCCCATTTTTTTTTTTTGTCTGTGCAGTTCATGTTCTAAGATTCATCGTTCTTTGTATGCTGTTAATAGTGTGTAGTTAGGTTCCCATGGTCATATTTCTATTTTGTTTCCCAGTGCAATTAGAAGTTTTAATTTAGGATATTAAAATAATCATAATCAAATCACATTGCAGGCAACAATTTGCACCTCTTTTAGATAGCCCTGTAGCCTCCCACCTCCAGATATTGGGGGTCAGATCCCACTCTTCTTAGTGCCTGTTTTTACCTGTTATCCTCATGATATGCAGATGCTCTAATTTCCTTTTGCAGTCCAAAGCCGTTTTCTGTGCTTATGTCGTTATATCGTCTCAAGACGCGTTATCCCTGCCCAAAGCCCCCAGTGAGCAAACCAAAGATGACAGTGGCAAGGGAAACCTCCCTAGGAGGAAGAAACCTTGGGAGGAACAAGACTCTAAGTGGGAGTCCATCCTCCAGGGGGCAGCAGAGGAAGCCCTAACCCTAACCAGACTCAAAGGGGAGCCCATCCTCCAGGGGGCAGCAGAGGAAGCCCTAACCCTAATCAGACTCAAAGGAGGAGCACATCCTCCAGGGGCCGTCAAAGAAGTATAAGTAGATGTGACCCAGGATCATTGTCCTGTGACTGCGAGCTTGATAATGTTGTTTGCAGGGGATGAGCAGCCTCCCGGACTACGTGTCATTCAAGCTGTTCCCGGGGACCCCTCTGGAGCACATTTTTAGTGCTGCCAGTGATGACCTTCTGGAACTGCTGCGGGGCCTATTCACGTTCAGTCCATGCACCCGCATCACGGCCATGCAGGTAATGCTTGACCCCTGATCACCCTGTTCCTATTCTAGATAGGCTTCTTACCATAAAATCACAGAGAAATGTTTTGGTAAGTTGCTGTGTTACGTAATGGGTGTAATACTGAAGAAGCTGTTTCGCAAACAACACCACCGTGACCTCGTAAGCACCGCTAGAGGAGGTGTCTCCACCGAACAGGATTCTGCGGTTCTTGGACCTGCGCCATCTGCAAGCCCTGGTCCCTGATTAAGCCATTTTTGTAGGATTGGGCCTTTCACTGCCACTGCTAAGACATGCCAATGCTCATGTCACCTGCCATGTGACAGCAGGAATGCAGGATGAGTAACCATGAATCATCATGACCTGATCCTACACATGTGTACACGCACACTTACAGCTGGATTTGGTTTTCAATGGCATGAACTGTGATGATGATGAAGTGTGATGCAACACTAGGTGTCCACTGAGCAAAACTGTCCTTTTGTGTGTTTTTCACATGAAGTCTCAGAAGTACATCTGGGGATGATTTAATAATAATCACGCTTTCCATAAAGCTACCAACCCTGCCATCTTTCTAAGGGATCTCTGTATTACTCTGAGTCATCAGACCGCTGTTTGTCAGATTTATTCTTTTTATTGTTTGTTAAATCTGTCCTCCCTCCATTCTGGTGCTGCTTATGTTCACAGGGCGATGAGTCAAAAATCTCGGTCATGCCCTTCAGAAGAATCTTGTTAGCTGTGTACAGAAAAGTCGGTTTATAACTCTGTTCTTTTTGCTCTTAGAACAGCTATGTATCATATACAAGGTCTGATGTTCTTCACTGTGAAAAATGAAATGTGAAAACGTGTTTTGCTAATTCCTCTTTTTCACTCTTAGTGGGGAGAATAGCCAAAGAAAATTCCTAAATGTGTTTAAATTTGTGTGACAACACAGGGTCTCATTTGCTGCTTGTTGGATATGATGAATTGGTGGAGTATTTGGGACTTCATAAGAGTCTTACAACAGTCACACTGAGCACCTAGTGATTTTGTTATGCAGATTTTGAACCTTTTAATACTCCAGGTCAGAGTGACTGATTCCGTTTCCTTGCAGGCCTTGAAGAAGAGGTACTTCAGCAATAGGCCCGGGCCAACCCCTGGTCCACAGCTCCCCCGACCTAACTCCTCCTCTGAAGCCCTGAAGGAGAAGGAGAACTTCACCATTGGCATCAAGAGAAAGCGAGATTCTACAGAACACGGTAAAAAGAAGACTGTCTTGAGCGCTCCTCACCTGCCATTGAGGACAGAAATTTCATTGGTCACACCCCTTCCCACAAGCTATTTTTGGGTATATGAGCGGGGGGCGTTGCTATGTAAATGTTACTGTGGTAATTCTCTATGTTAAACACTGCCTACTGATGGGCAGATACAGCATATGCTTTGAACGTTCTGCTAGTTTAGTCAACACAAAGATTTAATTATAAACGATAAAACCAAACCTTTCATTTAACTTTTCATTTAAAAAGGTCCCCTCGCAGCCACAAATGGGTGGCTTTTATGCAACAATATTAGTTTTCTGGGAGGAGAGTAATTGGTGTCCTTCACAGTATTTCTGGAACATGGATTGCACCCTATTTTTTTTTTTTTTTTTTTTTTTTTAAGATTTGTTGCTACATTTCACATAACTGGGGAACTTTATTATAGAGGGTCTTTGGTCAAATAGTTAAATACATATGTAGGTCACTCTGGGTTTTCCCTGGCGTAATGCGTTTATTCCAAATGAAAGATGAATTTACTAATTGCTTGCAAGTGTGTACATTTTTCTCTGGAACAGTCATAATAAACTTGGTTTTTATATAGGGTGTCCCCAAGGTATTAAACAATCTTAAATGTTACATTTGATAGGGCCTTAAAGTCTTTAAAAGTCTTACATTTAAAATCACTAAGTCTTACTTTTTCGAGGAATACTATGAAGTCAGTTCACCTGGCTTAGCCGGATTACTGAGGGTTTAACACCGAATTTTCAGTACAGTATGTCTCCAGGTTAAGAGTGTCTGATTAGCAGACAGCTTGTACTTTAAAATGAACTGCATTAAGCCTATTATGTTAAAAATTAAAGTGAAATACAATTGGTTCACAAAAAGGAACACATGGCCTACTTTGTGAGTTGTTGTATTGCTACCTCAGAAATGCCCCCTCTGGTGTGTAAAACAGTGAAATGAGTGTTAACTTTAATCATGATAATTGTTTTCTGTTTTAAGAACTGTTTCTTTAATGTTTTTAAGAACATAAGAAACTTATAAATGAGAGGGGGCTATTGGGTCCATCAAGCTTGTGATTGGGTAATGTCTTAACTAATAGCTGAGTTGTTAAAATCTTATCTAGCTCTGATTTAAAGGAACCCAGGGTTTTAGCTTCCGGCTACACTAGCAGGAAGACTATTCCATACTCTAACTACACGCTGTGTAAAGAAGTGCTTCCTCAAATTTGTTTTAAAATGTTCTCCCGCTAATTTCCACTTATGGCCACGAGTTCTAGTATTTAAATTAATATTGAAATAGCCATTTGGCTGAACAGAATCCAGACCCGTTAGAATCTTATAGACCTGGATCATGTCCCCCCTTAGTCTCCTTTGCTCAAGGCTAAACAGATTTAGCTCAGCTAAGCTCTTCTCATGAGACATTCCTCTAACACCAGGAATCATTCGCGTAGCCCTCTGTTGCACCTTTTCTAAGGCAGCAATGTCCTTCTTAAGGTATGGTGACCAATCCTGCACACAATATTCCAGGTGGGGGTCTTACCAAGGAATTATATAAATGTAACATCACCTCCTCACACCTAGAGATGTAGCCCAACATTCTATTGGCCTTTTTTATTGCTTCCCCACACTGGTGAGAGTGGGACATGGAAGCATCTACATACACACCGAGATCTTTCTCGTAATCAGCAACCTTTATTTCAGTGGAACCCATAAAATATCTGTACTTTATATTTCTGCTCCCTGCATGGATTACCTTACATTTATCTGTGTTAAATTTCATCTGCCAAGTATCAGCCCAGTTGCTAATTAAATCCAAATCCTGTTGTAGCCTCTGTGCTGCTAGATCAGTATCTGCTACACCACCCACCTTGGTGTCATCTGTACTGTGTACCTATTAGAGATGCACTGATCCGATATCTGGATTGGTATCGGCGCCAATTCAGACCTATTTGACGGATTTGCCACTCCGTGGGTGTGAGTGCAGTGACTTCCACTGCAATAGCGGTTCTGATAAATATTGTTTCAAAAAAATTTAAAGGGACACTATTTAATTGGAGTATAGTATCAAGTCAGTTAAACTTCCGGGGTATTGATCTGGTGAGTTAAGTAGCAGAGAGGGTTGTTAATCAGTTTCAGCTGCTTTGGTCTTAATGAAATTATCAACAGGTGAACTAGAGGGGCAACAATGAGACGCCCCCCCAAAACAGCAATGGTTTAACAGGCGGAGGCCACTGACATTTTTCCCTCCTCATCTTT
>JAODUD010000040.1:25570629-25586431 GCA_026784285.1 Stomatorhinus walkeri | reverse complement strand
ATATTCAGCTGTGATAAGATGAAGTACATTTGTAACACTGTGGGTAGAGACAAGCAAACACTAATGCTCTTGCCAGTGAAAGCCCATTTAGGTTACCGTGTCTTTTTGCTGTACTGAGAGTTGACTTCAATGAACCATGTCTAAAATGTCAGGGCATCTTTTAATATGGTTTCTGCGCTTTATTTGGAATGTAAAGGCAGCTCCAGGATATTTTACTGGAAATGAATGAATGGCCTCTTTATGAACCTGAACTGTTGGATGCCAGTGCATGAGACAAAGAATCAGCTGGGGGGTAAACATGGTGTATCTCTAAATCTTGATCTCTGCTTTTATGTCTGTAGGACTAATAGGGCTGTTTGGTATTTCCACTGCCACTGTTTAGTCTTTCAGAAATTCTGGATTCAGCTGTATAATTAACCCTCACATTTCTAGATTTTTATCTTTAGACAGTCTATAAAAAGCAGCTGTAATTACTACAGATCATTTCTCCAAATCATTCACAGAAAATATTGAAGTACAGACACTCCTCTACAAACGAAGAGGACTCAACTTCCAAATTGTGTTCATTGGGCTCCCGTTTCCTGTCAGCAACATATATTTTGTTTTCCCGCACGCCAATTCCGACTAGTACGACTTCTGGCTGCTACTCCCGCCATACAGCAGCGTAGCATGCTTACTACCAGCATCCTAGTTCTTTGTACTTGTGTATACCCTAAAAATGATACTGAATAACGTCTTATGAACATTTCAAGTTACAAACGGCTGTTCAGAACGTATCTCATTCGTAAGTAGAGGAGCGTCTGTATAATGTCACGGTACAGGTTGTCCTTGGGTTGTGACATTTCACATAGTCCTAGTACTCATACTGCCTGAAAATTTCAGTTAATGCAGAATAATAATAATAATAACTATAATAATGCTCTGCTTTCTTTACAGAGGGCACGTTGTTGTTTCTGCTTTGGAGATGATGAAGGTAATGTTTCTCTTCCTCTGGTCTAAGAAACCTTACAGTGATGCCTTTCAGTGTCTTAACTTATTGTAATGTGATCAGTTATTTAAAACTAAGATTCAGAATAGCCATTATCCTCTAAATCTCATTGAAATACAATGAAGGTTTCATGGAAGTTGTGTAGTACACAGGACCCAAATGATTGAAGGCTGCAGTTATTTGCAGTTTTTCTTTCCATTTTATTTTTGTAGATGACTATGAAGAAGAAGAGAGGAGCGGTGGAGGGCAGTATGTGGTGTATGATGAACAGGACGGGACAATTTACAGCTACTCATACTTCCACTTTGTCTTCTTCCTTGGGTCTCTCTACGTCATGATGACGGTCACCAACTGGTTCCAGTAAGCAGTACATTTATCTGCCTTTTATTCCTTTATTTTATCGATCTGTATTTATTTTATTCACTCAGCAAGTTCATGGCCAAAAATAGTCTGAACAAGAAAGAAAGTTACCAAAGTAAAATGCTAAGAGGTGAGATCCCAAGTTCCACCTGGCGAATGAGAGAAACACTGTAAACTTCATGATTCGTGGCACCTATATACTCTTGATACATCATGTCCACTGCATTATAATGTATTCTCAACCAATTATATTGAAATGTATAGTGCTGTAACCACCAAAAAGGAAGAATGGCATCAAGTGTCCAGCTTTGATATGCATGTTTACAGATGGAAGTGAACCTGTCTGGTCCCAATTGGTACAGCACATAGAAGTGCTCATAATTCAGTCTTCTTGTTAAGCACCAAGTACATTTTATGAATGATAATCATAGATCATCAGTTGATCACAACGTGATCAATATAAATTCCCAAATCACAATTGATTAGAGTTCATACTGTAGTTATTTAAGATTCCATACTACCGTCTGTCTGTAAACATCCACAGAAATCAAAATATCACCTGTCTTTTCAGCAATCCTATATAAGCAGCATAATCCAAATGTTCTTTATTCTACATATTTCTGCTTCTGCCTGTTTACACGCTTCCACTTAAACACTACTTCTGCATCAGGGTTATTGCTTTCTAGACTCCGTTAGCCATTAGGTATTTCAGGGCCTTTGAGTGATTAAGTATCGTTTTTACCCCCCGGGCTTGAAGAGAGCAAGATCCCACACTGTTTTGGGTCTTTCGTTCTTGTTCCCCCAGTTACGACAATGCGAAGATCGAGAAGTTCCTGGATGGCAGCTGGTCCGTGTTCTGGATTAAGATGGCCTCCTGCTGGGTGTGTCTGGTGCTATACTTCTGGACCTTGGTGGCTCCTTTAGTCTGTCCAAGGAGGTTTGAAGCCTGATACTTAGCTGCAGACACCCTGGTCTTTCTATAAAAACAATTTCTTATTTTTTACGTTTTTCTATCATATTTTATTGTTTTTTTGTGATTTTATTTTTACGAGTAAACTTGGATGAACATTTGTCACCTTGTTCATTTTTTTTTTTTTTTTACTGGAATGTGTTGCATTCATGCCTTACAATGTTCGTTACCGTGGTGACCTGTCGGCTTTACAAGTGTGCTGTCAGCTATTGTTTGTATATTTTTAAGGTAGGAAAATGAAGAGGTTGCTGAAGCTTCTTATTTTGTATGTCTGTTGACTGTAAAATAGCATTTTTGCCACTTCATATTCTATGCAACCGCATAGTGTATTTTCGTAATAGTTTTAGACGTTCAAAGGTCTGGTATATGGGCTTTATGGGACATGGGTGGTCTGATTTTCCGTTATGACATACTAAAAATGTTTTTGTAGTGACTATACAGGTACATTTTATACATTGTTTCCAAATATACCGCAACCGATGGAAATGTGGCCAGCTTGTACATTTTATAACTGCAGGTGAACAGCCATCATTTCACACCATTCAGTTGCTGTTTCACTCGACTCACTGTGGAATAAATGAACCTCTGTGCTTTCTCAGGACGTATTTAATGATGACCTGACTACAATTTTTCTTCCAAGGAAATCATCACATATAAAAAATAATTCAATTTGTTTGTGTTAAAAGAACAATTTCAGGCATTTCTGTGAAAAGTAAAGAACTACAAGTTGTAACAACAGCAAATGAACAAACTTGACTATGTCCTACAAGGGTGAGTTTATGTAGTTTTTTTGTAGTTGTAGTTTTAGGTAGCAAGTCACTTGGTAAAGGGGTTGTGAAGCATCTGAGGTCTGTGTTACAATTTATATTGTACCATGTTTACTCTATTAAGGACTGGAATTACCCATAATTGTACCCATCCTTAGCTGAAACCTATTTTTTTTCCATCCACAGAGTTGATGCTGATGATTAACAAACAATGATTAAGGCTTTTATGTTTTATGTTTTTCCCATCTTTACTCACTTTTAGAGAATAGAGTGTGTGTCTGACATTAACTATGTTGTAAATATTGAATTCCTAATTCAGCAATTGAAATCCTTTGTAATTAATGACTGGTTCACTGCTCCTTATTAATCAATTGCAGCATCTCCTGCAGTGCAGGGTACAGTAACAGTTTATGGAATGAAAGGATTGAGCACTTCTCACTGTTCATGATCACATATTTTACATTAATGCATAAATTTTTGCTTATTGGCGATCATTGCTCAGGTTTTCAGAATATGATTGTAGCCTCAGTGGTTTGTCCAATAATGTGTTGAAAAACATTGAAAAAGCTTAACATTGGTAACTTTGTGTAGCATTGCAGTTTACTTTTAGTTTTTGGAGCCTTTTACCCTTTAAAAATCTTTGTTACATTGATACCTTTTGGTTTTTAAGAAGAATCTCATATTAGCTTGGTTTAATCTATTTTGTTCTGCAAACATTTGTTTGACTATAGCTTCGTTTGTAGAAAAATATAACCATTTTGTTAATACAGTTCTCTTTAGGTGTAACCTGGTCACTGCAAAGTAATTCATAATTACCTGAAAATATATTTTAGACTTTGAGGTTCAGTAAAGTGTGGGTATCATGCACTTTAATCTGTTATGTACTGTACACTTTATAGCATCAGCATACATGTTCATTAAAGCAAACTGCAATTTGTTTTTAAAGAAGGTGATTTAATAAAATACGCCAACTGTCATTTTTAACTCCACCTACACTTGAGATCTTCTAATACCAGATATATGTAAGGAAACACTTTTTATATAAGAAAAAACATTTCACTCCCAAATGACAATGTTAATATATATCTTTTTTAAATGTAACTGTCTTCATATTTTAAATTGCATTAAACATTCCAGTACAGACTGTATTTTTTACACAGTACAAAGTGTTGTAATCTGAAGCAGACTATTGGAAAATGAAAATTAAATTAACCTTGCTTGTAGTTTTGTCGGTTTTAGTGCATAAGGATTTGTTTGTTTTTCCCACATATATCAGACATAGCAATTTATTTGGAAATATTTAACAGCATAGCTTTAAGTGAAGACATTTATTTTTCCCATATGATTTAAATTTGTATTGGGTGAAATCTGAAGAATAAAATCCATATTTATTTAATTTATTGTCGCTGACTTTAAAGAATGGCCTGTTGGTTTGACCAGCAAACCAAAAAATAATTTAACCTTTAGAAGTTGCAAGAAAACCAAATATTGCTATTATATATTATCATTATACAAGAATGATCCTTGGCTGTGTGTTATTAAAGTATTACAACTATGTTATTAAATGTCATCTTCAACAATTAACATGCCATTCTTCATTTCATTTATTTGCCCGTGGCTTTTATGCAAATTGATTTAATGTAGAAGGAATGGTAATGGATTTGTGTGTGTTCTCTGGGACTTGTACCTACAACCATTGTCTTGTTCACACATTGCCCTGCTTGTTGAGTACTTTTATTTGTAACTGGTGTAAACTAGGACAATATACTAACAGGGGTACTTACTGGGTCCATAAGCTAAAGCCACCCCCTCTTTGTCAGGAGACGTGCCTGTTTTGCTTTATTTTATTCTGTTCAGTATTTAGTTTCACCGCTATTGTAAAGTCTAGCAATCAGTAACGTATGAATGCCTTTATAACACAAAACTGTGAAAAGGATTCATGATGATTTATTAATGTCTCTTATTGCTACTATAGTATGTGTTTTGACTAAATTCTGCTGGACATTCTCAGATGTAGACTGCGTGGAGACATCAGAAGGGGGCAGGAAGCATGCCAGGAGTGTTTCTTAGCTGGGGGGCCTGACAGAAAACATTTAACAGGTGATTTCTTTTTTTTAAGTATACCAACGTTTCACACTTTTTAAAAAATTATGTAGTCTTTCAATAAAACCTTTTTTAAAACCGATGTGCTGCACCTTCTTTTACTGACGCTGCAGAAATTTTCAGCATGAAATTTGAGAATTTGATATTTTTATATTTTTCAAAACCAATATAATGTCTTGACGGTTAACTAATAAATCCCTTTTATGGGTGTCCTTCGATTATTGTTTTCTGTAATAGACAATTAAAATGAGCAGTTCTGTGCTTCTAAATGAACTGTGTGATTTAAGGTTGTCTGTAAATTCATTTTCTTTATCAGTTTTTTTAGAACAAAAACAATCACATGAAAACAATATGAAATTATACACTCGTTTTAAGATAAAAATGTTTTTACATGACTTCTTTATGTAGCTTGGTTTTCTATTGTCCATAGACTCATAAGAGAAATGAATATAGACTATAACATTTACGTCTGAGTTCTCAAAGTTCTTGAATATTGCACTACATATAACATTCGTACAAAACCTAACATTTTTCCTACAACGAAAAAAATGTGCGAGTTGAGTCCTAAACAAAACGAAAGCCATCTATTGCAAGTCACAAAAAAGGCATGCCGTTAAATCATTTTATAACATATTTTGTTTACACATACAAAAAAATCTCACCCAAATCAGAGTCTCTGCCCCAGGCGAATACAAAAAAAAAAATATATATATATATATATGTTACAATGCTCTGTCACCCATGTTGGTTCACTTAGTATCACCTGTAACTTGTGCGGTTAGTTCATGAAAGTCCACAGGGATGGTGTCTATGGAGAGAAGAGGCATCAAAGAAAATCAGCACTCAGATAAAGCTTTTCTGTGCATTGAGTTCTGTCTTTTGATTTGGCCGATCCATGTTAGTTTATTGTTAGGAAGTTGATTTCTTTTAGTGACTTAAAGAGGGAGTAAAAGCTAGAGGTTTCTTGTCTGATTAACGCGATTGTCAAACATAAAATATTTAATTTCTGAAATACTATGTTATTCATGTAAAAAGACCAATGGAAAGTACACATTGTTCTATATTTCCTGTCACAACTAAAAAAAGCTGCAGAACAATATGATGTTGGTGAAAAAGCATCTGTGTTCCAAAACATCTGCAGAATTTCGGTGAACCTTGAAGCTTCTAGCAACAAGAAAAAAAGTTTTTGCATTTTACTTTTTATTACTAGACAGCCTCAGTTTATCTTTACTATCAGTAATACCTGCAATCAAACTTAATTCCAAGTCTCAGATGTTGTGCATTCAATAGGAATATGTGTAATTCACATGGGAAAATTTGAGGAAATTTTTTCTTTAAAGCTGAAGCTGCTCTTCCACCTGAATTAATCACGGAAGATTCCAGATTGTGCAGTCAATCCAAGTATGAAGCCATATAAATATGGTTTAATATCACTCACCATTGCAGCGGTACTTGAGGTTGGACCAGATAATGTTTTCCTGAGAGAAACAGAAGACTCCCAGCCGCCCGCCTCTCATGGTGGTATCAATGATCACCCCCGAATCAGCCACCAACTCAGGACCTTCATAGAAGCGGACTCTGCCCAGGTTAAACCACAATAACCACATATTAAAAAACCATATATAGACCTCATTCATCATGAGAAGTCAATGGATGTCACAGATTTTATGTCCGGTGAAAATTAAAACTACTGGCATATCACACAATCCCATTTTATATGTTAGCTTGCAATACGACTTAGAAGTTTCACTAAACAAAATGTACAATTTCAAGATCTGGTAAAAATGATGTAAAATTCTGTCACCTTTTTACTGGGAACTGAAAAAAACTGCTCACAGTACTGGCTCAAAGCTCACAGAAAAAGGTGTTAAAGTGACTGAAGTATGTATCCAGCTGGGGAAAGCTGCTTGGATTACATTGTCTGTGAAAGAATTAAATTAACAGAAGCTGTGTGAGTCGTCCTGATTGTCTTACCGGATGTATCCCACTTGGGGCCGATGCTGCAGGAACCAGCGATATGACATCTTGTCCTTCCAGCCCGTGTTGCGTGGGTCCTTCCACAGCAGTCTTACCTGGTCATCCGTGTCCCCAGTGTGCCACAGGGAGTTCCTCAGGTGCTCCCCGGGCCCCGTCGTAGACTTAACCGCCTAGACAACGATACCAACATGTGGGGCACGTGCCAATTCCAAATTTCACAATGTAAGACGACACCCAGAGCTACTACTTGTTCTTGGTAAATGACTTGTTACAAACACAGTAGATGCAGCGGGGTTGTGTTGTTCTGGGAAGTCAATGTGCACAAAGTCACCCAGAAGCACGGTGCATTTATTCAGGGCTGAAATGTTTGAAGGGCCCTCTCATGTAGTCCTTATAGTAAGCGTGGCAATACCATCATATCTCAACACGCTAAGAAGCAGAAGCATGTAAATGCTATTTAAATGAGTAAATCAGATCGCATGGTAAATAACAGGAATATATGTAAGTTGAGGCAAGGCCTGCAAAAGAAACCTTCACTGTGTAATTAACTCTATATAACAAGGCTTCTGAATGGACTTTTTTAACTATATATGACAATCCAAGCTCATCTGAGTCAATGCCTTTTAATATTTGAACAAGGCAATATTTCATGTGTGTTCAATCCTGCAGAGAACACTAAAACAAAGCTGTGTCAATGATTTCAAAATGCAGCTGTTGTACAGCTGAAGGTTTGTATTACACAGGCTGTTTTTTGGGAAAGGCTTTTGAATTTTTAGGCCATCATACTACAGAATGCACCAAGCCTTTAGAAACTGTAAACCAGGGAAATATCGGTGACACTTTACTATAGGCAGTCATGTACAATGCATTACAGATACCTTCATAATACATTATAATGCATTCATTACAGATGAGAGCTTCATAGAGCATTCAAAATGCGTGATAAACATTGTTATAATGTGTTATGCCTTTTTATAAATAGTTATAGCCATGTTTATAATACTTTATGAATGCATTATAATGCATTATGAAGGAATCTACAATGCATTATGGTGACTACTTTAAGTAAAGTGTTACTGAATTGTCCATGTGGTCTGGTTCTTAGGTAACACACGGTAAATGGTCCCACTTGCATGTTCCCAGTGGGAGTAGGGCTTAACCTTGAGCTGAATGCCGGGCTCAGCCACAGCCCGGAAGGGTGTAGCCTGCCAGTATGTCTGCTCCGTCTGCTTCCACATCACCACGTAGAAACTGGAGGAATCCTGGTAGCCGAAGATGAATCCAGCGTAGTCGTCGTCGGTCACCGTATTTACATGGAACGTGCCCTCAAAATCCACTCCGCTGAAGGCCGTGTAGCCTGGAGGATGAGTCAGAAATGCGACTTCTTAAAAACAAATTTGTAGACACAATACAGCAAAGATAAAAGGTGCATGTGGAGTGGCATTCACGTCACACAGCAGCACTGCCTGCCCATACCGTCACCTTCTTGTTAACTTGTTACCATTGCACAGAGACTATAAGGTTTAATGTATTCTGAAAGCTGTAGCACCAAGCACTGATTATACTACAGTCACACTCACCAACAGCAAGTCCAGGGTCACTGTTCATGGTCTGTACAATCTCCATACCCTGATGGAAGGTTGGACTATTATTACCCAATCATTTCAATACAAATGTTTATGCTACATATGCCTAGATAGGAAAGATGATCTTTCAGATATCAATTTAAATGGGTACCTCGATTTGACACGGTGGATTACTATGTATATACCGTAAACTGACTTCCAATTTAAAAACTTCATAGTACCAGATATATATCTAACTTTAAAGCCTCCAGCAGTTGTATCACCCCCTGGTGTATGACAATTACTGGGCCATGAGATTATATCGTGAGTTTATGATTTGCTTATTTATATTAATAACTAGGTTTCACAAAGTATTCTTAAAATGACTGTTCCTGTTGTTTACAGGGCCTTGTATAATACTTACTATTCTCCATATATTCTCCAGTGTTGCAAAAAGTAATGGATCTATAGTGTCCATATTTTCAGAAGATACTCCATATGGCAAAGTGCATTTCAATTCTATGTTATGACCAAAAGGCTCAAACCCTGAAGTATGAAAGTGGTACATCCATTAACACTGCCGGACAATCAGTCTATGGTGTCAGTCTCCTTATACTGTGAAAGCTGTGACCTGCCGGTATGAACTGTCCAGCGTCGCAATGATCAGTGGCATCAGGGAAGAGGATTGGTCACCTGATTGAGCACCATCCAATTCGGGTCGATCTGTGCATCTCCCTCAGGGTCCAGCACTACAGTCTGGTACGCCCTGAAGTCAGTGAGGGTAATCTCTGCGTTCTCGGGGCAGTTGTCGATCGTGTCGATCACCCTGTCCTTGTCAAAGTCAGACTCGCATATATCCCCCACGCCATCATCTGCCCAAGAAAGCACACGCGTTAAACTCGGGGAGTTTCAAAGTGTCATTTCGGCGTGGAGCAAGAAGCACAAAAAGTCAATTATCCATCCTTCCGACTGCTTATCTAGTGCAGACAGCATGAAGAAGAAGGTAGAACACCGCCCTGGACAGGACGCTGCTGCTTCGCAGGGAGATGCAAACATGCCAGTTTACTTAAGTGATTATCTTTAGCCTGCAGAGTACCCAGAGGAAGGCGAAGGAAAGGACACAGCTCAGCCCATATGGAGGCGGGGGAAATTCAAACCCCGCCCCAGTCCTGGAGGTGCAAAAATGTTACTGAGTACCCATCTACTTAACCACCAATCATTTAATCGACTGAATCAAATTAACTTTGTGTAATGCACAGTAGTTAAGAGGTTATGTAAAAAATGGATGGAATGGTACATACAGTGTTTGTGGCCTACATAAAATAATTTAATTATTCCTATTATTTTGAAATACCTTCCCCCTCCATTGCACTACTGTGTTGTGTTATCTAATATTGTTATTTGCACCCCAGTCTATATAAAGTGTTTATTGTATATAGTATTTGTGCATATATTGCTGTACAGTAACTTTTATGTACAGCTGTAATTTATTTGCTGTATTACACTGCTGATGGAGAACTCCGGACCAAAGACTTTCACTCACTAGTTCATGCATTCTAGTGATTAGACAGTAAAAGTCAATTAATTTGATCTGATAATATTTTTTTTCCAGTCACATACTGTTTTTGTCGATCTGGTCTGGGTTTGGAACCAGTCTACAGTTATCTGGCCCAGGTGGCAGGATATCAGGTATGCCATCGTTGTCATCGTCCTCGTCACAATCATCCCCGAGGCCATCCTTGTCCGTGTCCAGTTGTGAGCTGTTGATGACGTTGGGACAATTGTCTTTGGAGTCCTGGTGACCGTCACCATCGCTGCCATTGTAAGAGAAAAGATAGATTTTCCTGTAAGGAGACAGATCCATGCAACAGGAAACCAATGTCTCTTCAGCATCAATTGCAGTACCTGTCTTGGTTTGTGTCACAGGAGTCACCAACAAGATCGTGGTCACTGTCTGACTAAAAGACATTACACACAAGATGTCACATGAAGCTTCTTAACATGAACTTCTTACAATATCATTACATTTTAGCTCATGGATCAGGGGAACGTAATCCTGATTCTGATCCTGGTACCCATCAGGGTTTCTACTCTCTGCCTTTAATGACTGATTGATGTTGTTGGTGTTGGTGGCTGACCTGATTGGGGTTGGGAACTTCAGGACAGCTATCACAGGCATCACCAACTCCATCACTGTCCCGGTCCCTCTGGTCAGGATTTGGCACTCTCTGACAGTTGTCCAGGAAATTTTTCAGACCTGGAAGCCAGGAGAAATTAAAGTGGTGAAAGGTGCACTATACCCAATGGCCCAAGCCATTGCAGTGTTGAAGCTTAAGTAAGAACTGTTCAGAATGAAGAACATGCATAATCGAAATGAATGGGCTGTGGATGGGCCAGTAGATAGGTCTTACAAATTACAGACTTGTCATTTTTAACTGTCGCTAAAAGATGTTTTGCAGAGAGTCTTTAGTGGAGATATTTAATTAGAATGTTCCAGATATTCTGTCATTTATTCATACGTTCTTCATGTTCTTTGTGTCCAGGAATAATTCTTTAGATACTACAGTACAGAATCCTTAAGGATCTGTTTGATGTATTTAAAAAAAACTGCTGTCTTCCAATGAGATCTCTGGTACAGCTTACACACTCAGTTTAATTGAAGTCTTTCAGGTCTTAACAGGCATCACATGTTATTCAGATGCCGGACAAATCATAAAAGTGACCAGTCAAGTGTATTCCATTGGTTAGATGAGTAACAGAATACAAATGAGGCATAGCATTACACATGAGCTCTGTCACATGGGTTTCTCTGTCATTAAACCGGGACACATAGCCACAGGGGAATCCTCCAGAAAGCTTTCACTGTTCACGTATTGTGAGCCCCTGATCATTCTTGAAGTGTTTTACAGGATGACATCAGTCACCACAAAACAGCTCTGTCTGTGCCTCTGGATTTTTTGTGCTCATTTAGATTTTCATTTGTGATTAAAAATGTGTAATCGTCACGCACAACTTTCATTTGGGCTCAGAGTGGTATGAACAAAACACCAAATGCTTTATTCCAGTGGCAAGTACTGCGAAGGTAAGAATCACACATAATCGAAATAACTTATAACTCATAATTATACTCTCAGTGGCAACTGTATTAGGTAAGTCTGCTTGTTAACACAAATAGCTTGCTCCCCCAAACAGCAAATCAAATGGCTGCAAATTAATTTATGCAGTACACAGACTGAGTGAAGTGGTTTAGTTACTGTTTGGCTAAGATTCAGAGTGGCTAAGAGGTGTGATCTAAGCGATACTGAATGTGGCGTGATTGCTGGTGCCAGACAGGGTGGTTCCAGCAGCACAGGATCAGGCACGGTGTTAACAGAGAACGGTGCAATGAAAAAACATGCAGTCATGGCAGTGCTGTGGGCAGAAACACCTGGTTAATGAGACAAGGGCAGTGGAGAACAGCCAGGCCCATTAAAGCTAACAGGAAGTGTGCGAATGTAGACACGAATGTGGAAATCTGATATCCTGAAAAGTCAGTAAATAATACTTTTTATTCATGGGTATTTCTAGAAACCCCTCACAACTGAATGTAGGAGAAACGGGTGTAATAATCTTAAAAGCTAATATATCCTAATATATCCCTCCATCCAACTTCCAACCACTTATCCCAGTGAAGGTCACTGGGACTTCTAGAGTCTATCCCAGGCAGCAGAAGACATAAGGCTGGGGGGCACATTTCCAATGTACGTTTACTATTATTTAGCAGATGCTTTTAACCAGTGTAGGGTGACCCAGCTCATGGAGCAACTGAGGCTATGGGCCTTGCCTATGTGCCCAGTGGTGACATCACACCACTGGCCACTGGCAAGATAAGAGGTAATGTACCTGAAACAACATGACTGTGTTTCATTATTTTAACCATCTGTTCATCTTATAACCCACACCACAAAAGTGACAATATCTGAAATACTATTTAGATTATTTATGTTTTTATTTGCTTCACTTTTAACAATAAGAAACCTTGCATGTCTGAACACTGTGAATATAAAATGGGTTTCGGGCATTTTTCGCCATCTACTGGTCTTTATGTGGTGGTGCACATTCATGCATTCCGCTTGCTACGCCATTGTCATAAAGTGGTCTTGCACATTCAATCTGCCGGGCCTCCATCTGTTGCAGATTAAGTTGGTTTTGATAAATTAACTAATTCTTACCCTTGCTCAGGCCAAATGCATTACTCATGTTCTATTAAGGTTGTCAAATATCATTCAGAATTACATGGTGTCTTAGGGGTTGAACTGACAAGTCTGACACTTCTTCTCATTATATACAACCACTTACTGTCTGCTATGTTTCAGGCGATGCCTGTATTGTTTTAAAAGTCTGTGAAAGTAGACTGGAGACTAATCCGAGCTGCAATGCACTATTAATTGAAAACTTGGCAAAACGCGGATCATTTTTTGATCTATATTCTGATACCATATTGTGCAATGGTATTCCTGAAGTTTGTTTAGTTTTGCAATGTCAGTTTAATGCTTTACAACTTTGCAGTCACAATTCACAAGTATCAAATATGTGTGGAAGTGAACATTAAGTCTAAATGCCAAAATCATTTTCTGTTTTACATTTTGTCTTTGCGTTAATGGTGTCCTCAGGTCTAGCTTGTTCCATTCCATCTCTAACAAATTATATTTCTCCTCTCTTGCTACATGGGTGGGATTGTTTTTTAGGAAGGTAAATTAAAACTGAAAGCAGCGCAGTTTTGAACTCGCAAGTCAAAATTATCAACATGACAGAGCAGATCTGAGATCAGCTGGTAGAAGCAGACTGCTTGTAGCTCTTGGTCTCACCATCGCCATCCATGTCATCGTCACACGCATCCCCTTTGCCATCGTTGTCCGTGTCCCTCTGGTTGACATTGTCCACATATCGGCAGTTATCACACGTGTCACCATGGCGATCCTTGTCACTGTTCTTCTGGTCTATGTTGGGCTTCAGCCAGCAGTTATCCTGCAGGGTTTGAGACAGAAAGTCAGGTCAGATCACTATTTACCGTTAGGGTATTTCAGCAGTAAACACCAGAGGGCGCACCTGCTCATTTAAAATCCCATCTCCATCTGCATCTTCATCGCACGCATCACCAATTCCATCTCCGTCAGCATCCTCTTGCCCAGAGTTCGGAATATAAACACAATTGTCCTAAAATCAACAAAGAAACTGCAATCTTTGGCCCATCTGGATGCCAGTTCTTGCTTTCAAATTTTTTTCAAAAGTCTGAACATCCGAAAAACCGCCTGTCGGTGACATTACCTTTTTGCAGTTAGGGTCCTTGCAGTTCAGTTTCCTGTCGGGATACCCATCAATGTCTGTGTCCTTCCCACAAACATAGCCGTTACCAGCCCAGCCGATACCACACTGGCAGGAACAAAGACATTTTTATGGCATAAATTTTAATGAAATACAAACCAAAAATTTATATTTATAAATTTATAAACCAAAAATTAAGTTTGCAAGTTTTGATAAAAAAAGTATAACTGGTCATGTATTATTGCAGGAACTGCAATCTTTCAAACTTCAATTGCTTATCCGGTACAGGGTTGCAGACAGGAGCCCTGTGCCAGGCATCAACGGGCACACGGTCGGGGGCATCCTGCATGGGATGCCAGTCGACTGCATGGCAAACATAGGCACATTCACACACTACTAAGAGGATAAAGATGACTATTAGCCAAACCCCATGCTTTCAGATTGTAGGAGAAAAGCAGAGTCCTTGGAGAAAACTCACAGGTACATTGCACACACACAGCATCTGTGTCCTCAGACTTGTAGGCGTGAGACAGCAGTGCTACCCACTCTGCCCCCGCACTGCTAGGAGATGATGGATTCACAAATGTTTCTAGTATAATGATATATTGATATAATGATATACTTTAAATGTTTCGGTGTCTGGCGATGGAGAAGGGGCGACAGGGGCTTACCATGCAGGAAGTGGTGCCGTCTCTTTCCAGCGTGCACTGGGCATTACTGTCACATGTGTTTTCCTGGCAGGTTTGCTGGGGCTGGCAGCCACCTGAGTGGTCACTCCTGAAGCCTTCCTTGCAGGGCCCACAGCGGAACGATCCCTGGCGTTACCCGAATACAGAGAAGGGCCAATTTGGTCGTTAGGCTAATTTGAAACTGTAGCATATAGTACGTACATACATACATACATACACGCGCGCCCCATGATGCAAAGGTTGTGGGTTCAAATCCCAAGGAGCACACATAGAAATGTAACCCTTCTGCCTACCATCAGGTGCTTTGGATAAAAGCACCAAGTCAATGTCATCAACACACATCTACTATCAAATACACAGGAACATGCACACAGTACCATAACATATGAATCATGAGATGACTGGGTTTAGCTGATTCCTTGCTAATATATCTACCACTGATAACTCAGTTAACAAAATTCAGATTAGGATGACTATCTTGGTATGAGGGAGTGGGAGACTCATCCCAGAACACGGTGTGAGATGTGCTTTTTAAAGTTACTTTGCTTTGTTTTAATGTCGCGACAGTATCATACAAACACGCAAAGTGTATTCACATATAAACACACACAAAGTGTATTCACATATACAGACACGCAAAGTGTATTCACATATAAACACACACAAAGTGTATTCACATATACAGACACGCAAAGCGTATTCACATATACACACACGCAAAGCAAATTCACGTATACACACACACAAAGTGTATTCACATATACACACACACAAAGTGTATTCACATATACACACACGCAAAGTGTATTCACATGTACACACACACCTACACACATACACACGCAAAGTGTATTCCTATATACACATGCACCTGCACTAACACACACGCCAAGTTTATTCACATATACACACACGCAAAGTGTATTCAAATATACACACATGCAAAGTGTATTCAAACATACACACACGCAAAGTGTATTCACAAACACACATGCAAAGAGTATTCACAAACACACATGCAAAGTGTATTCACCATATACACACACGCAAAGTGTATTCACCATATACACACACGCAAA
>JAODUD010000040.1:25534509-25558786 GCA_026784285.1 Stomatorhinus walkeri | reverse complement strand
CCCCCCCCCCCCCCATCCCGCCCCCCCAGGGATTTACAAAAATGTGTGTGGCTAGCTGGTCATTTCTCTGCTTATATTTTGCAGCTATTACAAATATATATATTTTTATTATTATTTTAATTATTTTTTATTATTACAAATATTTAATTTATGTTTAACAGACCTTACATAACTTTCTTTTAAAAGGCATTAGTATGTCATTACCGTTGAATAAGCTTTAGGGACTGACATCAGTGACAGGGACTGGGTATATTAAGTGTCATCTGATTAATGTTTCTGTTTCATTACCAGTGACTAAAACAAATTACAAGAAATGATTCAATTTGTCTGGGCATTTCGTCATTTCCATGGCATGGCTGCAAGGATTCCGGTAATAACATGCAAAATAAATAAGAAATAGTTCTTCTCAGCCAGTGTAGACAGTCCATATTAGAATGATGCTCTTCAAGCAACTGATTTAAGCAGTCAACACATATTTATGATCTATGAGAAATTAAATGGCGTGTTGCTATTTTATGAGCTACTGCTAGAATGCCGCACTCAAGAAACAATTCTTTTTTAGAGATGTTTTCTCCAGAAAAAAAGTTTTCCAGAGGAAACCGTCTACATATACATCCATCTGTTGAAGTTCAGCATTTATTGACATTTGAAGTTTGGCTTTCTTTAACCTCTTTCCACCGGCTTCTGGACAACTTCCTGGTTGGATAATTTACCTATGACATAAAGGAAAGGGATTCATAACTAAACTGTGTGCCAAATCTTATCCAGGCAGACTACATTTTAAATTTTTATGAGAATACCAAACAGTTTAAAACCTATGACACACATTTAAAGTGCAGTAATCTGTTGCCCAGTGGAAATATTTTTACAAGCCTCCCATGAGAAAACTTATTCTAGTACAATATGTCCAATATTGTACAATAGTACCATATTTACAACACTGATTTCTCTTGATAGATTTTACAAGCATAGTTAGCTACTCATTTGTTCAGTGTCTCCATGAGCATTCTTTAGCCAAATTATTGACTGATGTTTATTGGTTGTGGCTGATAGAATAAAGTGAAAATAAAAACAAAAGAATGTATTCTGCTAGTTCCACTAGGTGGCCTATATACATTCATATAGTCATACTCTGTTTTTGGCTTCTCAGAGCATTACACTCATGTATACTGTATCTAGAACATATACATATACACATACATATACACATATACATTTACACATATACATAAACACATATCTAGCATATACACCTTTCTAAATGCACGCAGGATGAATGGCAAGGTAACTCAGTTGGTAGCACTGTTATGATCAAATCTTGGAGGCAGTGTGTGGCTCACCCATTTAGGTGCCAGTGATGGGAAGACTGCAGGTTTAAATCCTAAGACTGATGGTGCTGTTGGGCCCTTGAGCAAGGCCCTTAACCCCAATTGCTCAGGGGGGGCTGAACACTGGCTGACCGAAGACTGTCAGCCCCAAACTTGTTCTCACCTATATGTCTCATGCAAAGTAAGATAAAATAGACAAAGAAAATCTCAAATTAATGAATTCTACTCAATATCCCCAAACTTAAGTAACACTACTTAACTTAGATTCCACTGGCATTGGAAGTAGTTTGTGCCTTGCTATGCATTCAACTGTGCGACAAAAAAGAGACACATACGTAACTCCAATCTAAGGATCACATATTAAGCACCAATGGCTTCAAAATAACAGCACAATTCCTCAGATTATTCAAAGGAGCTCTTCATGGTTTGACGCAGATCGCTAAATTTATCTCTTTAAACAAGGAGAATCCAGAACAAACCCTTCCCAAATGCATTAGTGTGTGCCAAAATGATCAATTCACTGCCAGGTACATTTTAGAGCTGGAACTGATTTCGACATCAGGTTTCCACTATCCATGCAGGAAACTGTTTTCTTGATTGTAAAATGACTATTTCCACGTCCTCCAACCTTTTTACTGGATGTGGATGGAAATATGGAATGTCTGGCTGGCATATGGTACCCAAATCATCAACCAGGAATCTGGGAAATGTCTTGTCTTTTGGTATATGGGAAGACATTTGGAGGACTTAACAGTTTAATTTTTCATGAATTAACAAAAGGAAATGTGTATAAATTATACGTCATTGGCCTATGTTAATGCATATCATGGGTCCCCCTAAGAGGAAATAACAGCAAATCAACATGGCAAAAATCTGTGTGGTTGATTTAATGAGCTATGCAGGTTTGTTTTGTTGTAGAGTTAAGTTCGTTTTACCAGGGTTGTCAACTTTGGTCAGGTGGTTATCATGAGAGTTTCAATTCGAGATAAGTCTGCACGGATATGCACATGTAAGAGTTTTATTACCTCATAAATATTCTGTACGGTTTGCAAACTTCACCAGCTCTCTTAACGCGGGTAATTGTAGGTTTATAGCGGAATAATATAGATTTGTAGTAAGATTTCCCGTGTGAGTCTGAAAGCGTGAGTGTCAAGCAAGATTTGTATTATTTTATAAAAACCATATTAAAAAATAAAGCTGTAAAAGGTGTTTATTGTAACTGATATTTAAAAACACAGATGGCAATTTTGGAGTTTGCCACACTTATATCCCGGGAGAGCAGCCTAAAATATATTTTTTTTAAATGGATTTAGTATGGAGAGGGAGGCTAACAGACGCTTGATGATAAGGAGAAGATGAGCGCTCACGCCGGCAGCCGCCCCTGACCCCACTATGGGTGTTAATGATAGGACGCCAGCAGCCGCCGGGACTGGCAGCCCTGCTTCGCGTTGGCGGTGCGGAACATGGCGGCCGCCATGGAGCTGAGCTGCTGGGGAGAAGGCTGGGGGCTGCCGTCTGTGCACACCGAGTCGCTCGTCGTGCTGGTAACGGGCATCTCCGCTGAATAACGCAGACCTTCGGCAGATGTGTGTTAACACGCTGCTGCGACTCTGTGTACGAGAAATGCGAGTGAAATGAATACGATGGGGGTGGCGAGCTAAGCTGCTAACGCGGCTAAGTACCCTGTGAGCACCGGAGTGTCCGTACAGCCAGCCCCCGCCGCGCAGCGCTTATTTCAGGGTAGATTCTCTAAGACAGACCGTGCCTAGCTTGGCAGGAGCCGTACGGAGGCTGCCTGTGGGTCAGTCGTCACTGTCGCGGTGACTTTCAAGGTCAGATCGCCTAACGATCAGAAAGGTGACTAATGGCAGGTGTGGGTTTGGCGTAGCTTTCAGTCCGGCTGACGTTTTCGGAGGGATGACTGGATATAAATGTCTGACATGCTGGTATTGGAGTTTGAGCAGTTCGGGGTCTCTGCTTAGTTTGGGAAAATCCCATTTCTTTGTTTCGTTAATTCATACCCTTGGGGATTTTGCTTTCCTCCCATCTTATTCAGGATAAGTGTCAATGTTTTACCTTCATGTTACCCTCTTGTCTGCAGTACTAAAACATTCACCTGTGATTTGGTTGTGATTATTTTGAAATGATAGATAGATAGATAGATAGATAGATAGATAGATACTTTATTTATCCAGAAGGAAATTGTCCAGTAGCTTTTACACAGCATACATGCACATAGGCACACAGACCTATGACATTCATGTATATACTGCAAAAAGTACAAAGGAAAATATCAGGAGGGTAGTGTGCTGTACTGGTCATTGACACATATTAAAATAAACACAGCTGGCTATTGTCTTTTTAATAGTCCTTTCGATGAATAGATAAGAACCTGCTGAAATCCAAGTTAAACATCCTGTGAAACATCCTGTTGGGCTTCAGAAAGATGTACTGGTCTGTTGTTCGCATTATAGAACAGAATCATGTCAAATTTCCATTTGAAATTTTACTGGAAAGTAGTTCTGGTATTTCCAACAGGAATGTGTACCCTTTCCCTGCTCTTCATGGGAGAAATTAGTTCTCTGATTTTTTTTTCTTTTTTTACAGGCATATGCAAAGTTTTCTGGAGCTAAACTCACCATTCAGCCTGTTGACTGGACCTGGAAAACACTGACAGGTATCTTAGCTGTTAATCTGAAGAACTGCTATTGGTTGGCTCTGCAGCCCTGAGCAACGTAATTGGTTGGAGTATGGATGGGCGAATGGCTCAGTGCAATGGTTTGAGAACTTATCTCTGAATTTCCACAGGGACCGTGCCAGCACTGCATAGTGAGGGACACACAGTGACGGAGCCAGCTCAGATCCTTAACTTCTTGAGAAAGCAGGTGGCTCGCATTCATGTGAAAATGTTTCCTGTTGCCTTCCAGCATGAAGTCAACATGACAAGCACTGCGAGGACTTGTGTGCAGTCATTTCCAGTCCTGTACTGTAAATAGGAGGATGATGGCATACTTGTTTAGAACTGGTTATAGCATTTTTAAACACAGTATTATTCCCCACAAGGCCAGATTAGTGGGAAAGGTATCTGTTTACAGGCATTGTAAATATGTATCATAATATGAAGTAATTTATTTACATTTAAACTAGAATGCAGTTTAAATTAGAAAATGATTTATGTTTGTCAAATTTTAGGATGTGAAATTTTCTGTTCTGTAAACTATACAGATAGTTCATGTTCTCATGAAGTGTCTGCTTGATGTGTTTTAATGGCACGGTGACTAAAAAGGAACACTCTGTTTGGAACAGAGGTACAATGCTGACTATGAACTCTCGGCCAAACAAGGGGCAGATACCTTGGCGTACATCGCACTGCTGGAGGAGAAATTGCGACCAGCACTGGTATGTGTGTTATTAATCATAAGGCTATATGTGTGGACAATAAACACATTCTGAATGTCTTTTTGCCTAAATAATAATGGAGCAGTTTGTAAAATTTACATTTAAATATGATACATGTTATGGAAAATACTGGGCATTTTTTATTATTTCTATACACGGCAGTGTCACTTATATTTGGGTTTAATCATTAACAGTATATGTTTTAAGCCATATTCTGAGACATGTTTACACATGCCTTTCTTTTGTTTATTTAACCATGGTAACGTAAAGTTTGTATTTTGCTAGTTCATGTAAAGTACTGTTGTGAAGGAGAGAACAATAAGTAAGTGATCACGTGGTTTCTTAAGGCGGGAAAATGGGCAGGTATTGATTTCAGGGATCCGCACACAGTGTGACAAAACGGACAAATCCCAAAAATACGGTAGAAATGCATAAAAGGATGGACTGCGTACATTCTGGGGAAGATGACATGAGGCATAGGGATTGCTGTGCTAAGCTGTGCTTGTGGGCTGTCGCATTGTAGCTGCACACCTTCTGGGTGGACACAGAGAACTACACCAACCTGACCCGGCCCTGGTTTGCTTCCCGATGTCCTTTCCCACTCAACTTGTTCCTCCCGGGCCGGCAGGCGCGTGTGGCCCTTTCCCTCATCCTGCTGACCAAAGGGGAATCGCCGCTGCACAGCATCACCGAGGTGGAGGCAAAGGTTACCATCGCTTTGTCTTCTTCAGCACTATATGTACTTTTTCCTGTTTTCGACCTTTTGTCATCATTTATTATGAAATCCTGAATGTTTTATAGTTATTAAGTTATTTGTGTTACTGTGACAGTGTAGTGGTTATTTTTAACATTCTCAATTGGTTGTTTTTGGAACTAGACATTATTTTCAGTATTTTAAAAGGTTTTTAAAACTGTTGTTTATTCATTAACAGCTGTTGCATGGACAAAAATGGAAATTTTTGGGAAATAGTGCTTATTTGTCAAAATCAACAGGAAAAGGGGATAAAATGCAGACTATCAGAGTATAATTTGATGCCCCCTGTTCTAGAGTACTTGGAATGGACACAATGTCTGTGAAACATTTACATTTCTTTTAACAAAGAGTGTTAGACATCTTATTTACACCATTTTTACAGCTGCTGTATTTCTGCTTCCTCGTGCAGACAGTACAGTTTATGTCTCTGGTGACATGGCAAATAAAAGGGAAGACTTGGCCAAGAGTGATGATCACAAAGCTAGATGGCTGGGAACAGTCCGGGATGGCTGCGTATGTTCCGACCTTTCCCACGGCTGACTAATTGGCACAAACTAATAGAGCAGATGGAGTGATTCTGCCCAGGAATACGGGGTGTGCATTGTAAGCTGGCATGATACACACTCCTCAGTCTTTCTGTGGGTCAGCTGTTTTTGTTTTCTTGTAATGGAATCTCTAAGCTTACTTGATTACTCCTTTGAAGTAGTATGCAGTGATTGGTGTTATGATGTTGAAGTAGGACCAGTATGAATCTAGACCAGGGCCAACAGCCCAAGGAATGCTTGGGTTTTCTGGAGAGGTTGATTCATTTTCATTCGATTCATTTTCCGTAATGCATAATGCATTCATAGATATCCACTACTAAGCACCACGAGGAGAATATGTTACTGTGCTTACATTATTACATTAATATTTGAATGCATCACAGTAAAAGGAAATTCCAGAGAATTGCGTGAAATATTCTCTGGAACATACCGAATGACGCTTAGTAAATGGCTGTTTTTATTCAGTTCCTCTGACGGTTTAAACATACCGGGCGCCACTTATAACATAACGATAAAAAGTATATATCATGGGAACGAACTGGAATTCATGACCACGATTTAACTAAAAAGAGTGAATGTAATGCATGCTGGCCCTCAATATTATACATGTCTCTTGCTAATATCAGTTCCTCACAATGCAAGGCTTTTAAGACAGTGTTTGTAAGTCATTCCAACACTGGGTTGTCACTTCCAGTCTGAAGAAAAATGGAACTTCCCTCATAATAAAATATGCCGTGGGAGGGGTCAAATCGTGAATATGGAATCGTATCCCGAAAATGGGACAGCATTTTATTTTTAAATTTGATATGATCCCTTAAAATGAAACTCAATCGAATAGTTTCTGTCCATGCCAGTATTTGCAGTTGTCTAGTGGCGTAAATGAAAGTCATGCATTAGGCAATCAGTGGGCTACGTTTTAATATATCGTGGGAAGGAATTGGTAAAATGTGCCCACAATTTAACTAAAACAAGGGAACAAATTCATAAAACATGGATAGATGAAGGCTGGGACTCTTCAGAAGGTTGTTTATGCATTAAGGGAAAATTCTGAGAAATGGAGAACCTTGACTCGTGTCAATTAGCTCAGTAAATGCCATTTAAAGAGATGGTGATTTTAAAGTTATTGTAGAACTTTTCACTTTGCAAAATTCTGAAACCGTTTGCTGAATTTGGCTTCTGTCAAAAAGCATACAAAGCAGATTGCGATTTCAATGGGGATTTACTCGAAAGAGTACAGTAATACTTTACCACATTTTGACTGGCAACTGTTTAGAATGTTGTGTTTTAGGTGGTACATGATACTTATGCGTTGTGTGAAAATTCTGACGAGCAGACTGCCAAACGTGGCGCACTTGTCAAAAGCTTTTAAGCATATGTTGTTTTTAAAGTATTTGCTTACAGTATTAACTGATCAAATAAAATTCCTTGAGTAAAATGCACACCAGATCACACAAGTCCTAAAGATTTAATGGAAATAATTTGCTGCTGCTTGATCTGTCACGGAACTTTGTTTATACCGTTGACATTATTCATATTATACCTGTCCATATACTCTATTGCTGCTTCCGGGGCAGGGGCAGGAGTCTCGGCGGCCGTGGCAGCCGGCGATGCGGCCAGGCAGGAGGGCTGGGCAGCCGGAGCAGACGGGCAGGAGGGCTGGGCAGCCGGAGCAGAATGGCAGGAGGGCTGGGCAGCCGGAGCAGATGGGCAGGAGGGCTGGGCAGCCGGAGCAGACGGGCAGGAGGGCTGGGCAGACGGGCAGGGCAGCTGTAGCAGACATGCAGGCGGGGCGGCCCCCCGCGCTGCCGCGGGCACTCTCAGAAGCGGGGATAGTTCCTCCTCCACCTCCGGGGGGAGCCACGCCGGAACCAAGTCCAGTTCCGACACGGATAGCCAGAGGACCGTCCTCCTCCGACTTCCTCCCTTTGTGCTTCTTCTTTTTTCCGGCTTGCGACGGAACAGGCGCACAAGCCCCCGGCTGATCGCGCAGCGGGGCTCGCTGGGCTCACCCCCAAGCAAGCCACTGATGCAGCTTCTGCAGGTCCTCAGTCACCATTCGGAGCTGATACGCCTCCCCGAACGGGGATTCCTCAAACAGGAGTCACTCCGTTCTGCGGGCTAACATGTAGGCGACGGGGTCCTCGATGACCTCGGGCTGTTGGAGCCAGTGGGTCACCTCCTGCAGCAAGCCGATCCATCCCTAGTCGGCTTGCTGCGGGTAGCCGTCTTTACGGAGATCCGTCATTATGTTGGTCGGGTGCGCAGAGAAGCAGGCGGACGGCAGCGTAGTCTTCACAAAGGGGTTTATTAGCAGGGACAAAGCAAAACCAAATGAATGATCAATACGAAGCAAGCAAACAAACAAAGCAAACAAAATGACGGATCTGGGGGAGACTGACTTAGACACAGACTAAATGCACAAGACAATCAGGCACGGATCGACAACAGCTGGTTTCCATCAGGATTGAACATGGGGTAACGAGGGGGGCGTGGCACACATGAGGCTCTGACGGGCGGATCATGACTGTACTAAATATATGACTAATTATTTTTAAATATTTCATAATATTTTTAAAATAAATGTTGAACCCTTTTCCTTTGTGCGACCTGATACAATAATGTTATGTCTATGTGTGCACCACACATTTTAAGTCCGAAGAATTTGACCATGTGTTGGCAAAGCACAGAGTTTTACTGAAGCGATATGAAAAAAATATGCTAAAATATTTTGCTGTATCGTCCAACCCTAGATGTGTGTGCGCACAGTAGTATATTTTTATTGATTTGCATAATTATATGAATGCACATGAATCCCTGCTTGAATATTCTTATTGTTATTTGATTTTTACTGGTGCCATTTAATTTTGTAATTCAGCTATCTGTATGGGCTCCATTTGATTTTGATTTATGAGCAGTCATATTTTAACTGCTCGGTAAAATCAGTTGTGTTCTAAAATATACAATTCTGTGTAAAAGTCTTAAGCACTCAGAAAATGATTTTTAAAAGAGCTTAATGACTATAATATGTCTGTCAAAGTTTGTCAGCTTAGCATTTTCAAAACCACAACAAAAATTAGCACAGTATTTTCAGCAACCACCCAGTAGGTCCTAGTATTTTTTTACTTGACCACTACCCCATCTCATTTTGCCAGTCAGTATTCCATTGAGTTATTTAGCAAATCAAGTTAATTCATTATTTCAATGCATGGAATGGCTGGGGTGCCCCTAAGGAGAGGTTTTCGAGCCAAAGCACAGTTTATCTAATCGTCCAGAAAGATATCAGTTCTTTTTGGAGAACAGAAAAAAAAAATCTAATTTACTGTTTTATTGTGTAACTGTTCATTTGCATATGTTATAATGTTAAATTGTGTTTTTTTTCCCTGAGCAAATATGCATGTACTACCAAGATAAATACCTGACCAAGATAAATAGGCATAAATGTTTTCTTTAACTGCCCAAGACTTTTGCACAGTTCTGTATTGTCTGATTATTTGCTGTTATATCTCTTCCACCTGCTTTCATAATAGTCATTTTCTTGCATTGTACTTCTGTTTTGTTAGTTTATTATAATTTTTTATAATGATCTTTGTCACCGGTATAAAATGATAATTCTTGAGGTAGAAATGATTACTGTGGGAAAAGGGCTAAAGTTTTTCTAAAATGAATTATGATGGCATCACTGGGTCTCTTAGGTGTATCACATACTCAGTGAATAATTATAATAGATGCTCTTTATTTAATCTTATAATTAAACAGGTTGCAGCCTGAGTGTCTTAACTCCAATCCAGACACTTTTCCAGGTCTACAATGAAGCCAAAGAGTGCCTGAACTTGCTGTCACACCGGCTGGGAACATCCCCATACTTCTTTGGAAAGATGTGAGTATGATAGTGATCGCAGAAATATGTCATCATCCTAATGTAAAGTATTGCATTTATTGAAAATAAATTGTATTAATGAAAACGAGGATCCCTAGTGAACATTTTACTAGATCTTAATCATAGCAGCTTTGCTGTTCTCTACCTTTTTGTAATTCATTTAATTTGATGGCAAATGAGTGCAGCAAGTCAGTCATTCTTGTTTTTTTTTTTAGTTTGTTCAAGCATATTTTTTGGTCTCTCACCTACATCTTGCAGGCAATGGCATATTTCTTGTGAGACTGAATTATCTTTTATTCAACCGCAAGTTTAGATACACTGGAATTTCCCATTTACTCTGAGGGCAACACCTGCTATTTTATGCTGTTTCTATAAGTTCCTGAACAAATAAATATAGGGCCGTCCTTGGAGATCTTGTAATACTGCCTCGGTACTGCGCCATGTCAGGCCAGGAAGCCTGGATGCCTTTGTATTTGGGTACATCGCTCCCCTGCTGAAGGCCAGCCTGCCAGGAGGTCCACTCAAGCAGCATTTGAACCAGCTCACCAACCTGTGCCATTTCTGTGACGCAGTCCTCAAGACCTACTTTGATGACGACGCCCCCGGTAGGGCTGCGTGTGTCTGCATGTAGACTTGTAAGCCTTAATGAAATAATGTTAAAGTAAATCAATAAGTGCCCCAGCCACTTTGAGATCTTACCAAACACAAGGAAGAATTGAAATTTCCATTGGGATTCTTTGTTTGTGTGGTTGGAGGAATCTTGTGGAGGTTGTGACAGCAAGCTTCACTCAAGCATTTATAAGAAGTGTATATGTAGTGCTTTAAACAATGAGATTTCTTGGATTGGAGCTTATGTAATATTTGGCACTGATAGCTGGGGGGTCTGTATAAACCTTATTGTCTAAATTACATTCTGTCCAATAGGACTTAGATGCAATGCAAATATCATATATGCTGTGTACAAACTTAAACCTTACACTACATCTATACTGTACCTGTACTGCCTAAATGGTCAGGATGCTATACACTAAAACAGTACTGCACTACAGTATATTGTACTGTAATAAAACTGATAAATAATACATATACACATAAATTTGTAACAGAAGTTTATCACCATGATATATTGTGGATATTATAAGGTGATATGCACTGTACGGCTGGCAGCACTGCACACATGGCGCACTGCTGATTTTACTGCAGTAATCCCCCAGGTAGGTGAGGGTGTTAGGATACTTTTCCACTACACCAGGTACCATACTTTTAGTACTTTGAGAAAGTACAAAAAGTACGGTACTTGAAGCTGTTGGTTTTCCACCTGCGTAAAAACTGGTACCGGTGTTGAATCACATCACAACACAAGGCGCGTTATTTTGTAGTAAATTCTAAAATTGGCTGTAGTGTATTATAGGGCTGGATGATAGGTGATATTAATAGCAACATCGCATGTTATGCACATGCAATTCTTACATCGCTCATCAACTAGATTAAAAGATCAGGCTTCTTCTTACTTGCAATTCTTTACGGACATTATAACACAGGTAGTTTTAGTTTTGCTGAAACATTTTTACTCTGTCATAAAAAGAAACTTTTTTGCAATTATTATTCCTTTTATATATTATGTAATATGTTTAAAAATCAGTTTAAAGTTTGTCTCTGCTGCTTTTGCATAAGCACTGCATGCGTTCTCCTAGACAATAGTAATCATTTTCATCCTTGCTGTTTAAATCACTCCTAGGTTTGTTTCTCCCTGTTTTTTTAAGTTCATTACTTTTTTTCAAGACGGCAGCTGTTTTGTTTTTAGTGGCAGGGTATTTGCATAGCCAATTCACAAAAAAAGCATGTCACTCTAAAGTTCCGAAGTACCAAAGAAGTACCCCAGTTGGTTTGGCACTTTTGGTACTGGGATTTTTGGTACTGGTACTTGATAGGAAGTCAATGGAAAAGGGGAAGCACCAAAAGTATACTACAAAAAGTACGGTACTTGGTGTGGTGGAAAAGTGCCTTTACACTTAGAATTAAATCTGATGAGGTGCTCTGATTATTGACAGATGTTTGAAAATCCAAAGAGTCACAGAATCAGCTGATATTTTTGAGAAAATACACATTGGTTTGTTCAGTCACAAGGTGATTGCATGTGTCATTTTACTAACACTCAAATGCATGCCTTGGCCTTCTGATGAGGCAGTGATCTGTTCCTCCTCTTCTTATGGGGATTTGGTGTCTTCCTGTCTATTTCCATCCATCTGCACCTTCTCTAGGTTCTCCTCCTGTCAGCCAGGACTCATCAGTTGACGCGAACCTGCAGAAACTCACACAGCTTGTTAACAAAGAATCCAACCTCATCGAGAAGGTCCTGTCTTAATGTTTTTGCTACCACATCACTTTTCCCTGCATGTCTAATTTCGCAATGTATTCTCTTTACCTAAATGCACGCTTTCATCTTTCTGACCTGCCTTGTGCAAGCCCTGTTAGGTGTCAGGGCTTGGGAGATGTGCTGTCAGTGATTTCTGACTCGGTATGCAGTTATTTTATCAAGAGTTTATTTTTAACCATGCATCTTTGCAATTATGTTTCAACCATAAACCATCTCTTATTCTGTGAAATATGATTTGAATCATTACTAGGAACTGAAGGTTGAAAGTGTCTATCAGAATACAGCATTAGTACTAAACTATTATGATGAACAAATACTGTTCCCTGTGGATTAAATATGTTTGACCACTGTTACCATGCTAACTGTAGCCCCAGTATCTTATCATGTGTAGAAATGGTTGCCTATGATACATCATTTAAATGTAATGAGGCACAGCCTGGTCTGTACAGCCCAGAGATGGTTGCTCTTAACTATCCTTTGGGCCACGTTCTAGACCATATGTTGTGTCCAGAAGTGTGGTTGCTTATTGTTTGTCCCCCACTGTGCTGTTCCTGTATAATTCGCCACCATTTCATCTGCAGATGGATGACAATCTTCGCAGCAGCCCCCAGCACAAGCCTCGAGCCCCCCCAACCAGACCCACCACCTTGTCCAGCCAAAAGAACACCACATCGGCATGACCACCAATGCCCCCCCCTCAGGTCTTTGGTGATTCCCCAGCCGAATTCCAAATCGCTAGCTTCTAGCGCAGTCACACACCAAACCTGGACCCTTCACATTCATGCCACCGCCGATTTCAGAGAAGCACTTTCAGTCGCACACTTTCAGAGCTAGCAGGATATGGGTTTGAATGTTAATCCTGACACCCGAGAGGGTCGAACTTTCACGGTCGCAATATCTCTGTATAACTGCTAGGTTGCTAGCCTTAGCGCTGTCCTATAGCCAGCCAAACATACTCTGAACTGAGGAATCTTTGGAAATTTCACTGTGGTCTAAAACGAGAATTGAACGTTTTAACACTTCACACGGAATGATGTCTCGTTGGTGATTGGCGGAGGATGAGGAGGAGTATGATGACGATGCCTAAAAGAAGGTGTTTTAGGATATGCAGAAATTCAAGTTTCCTATATGAGGAATATTGAAAGTTAATAGAAGTTTTGATCTTAAAATATGGGTTTCAAGAAAGAATGTTTTAAATCGTAAAGGTCCTTTTTGGTTCTAACTCAGAAATAAAACCATAATTTGCCCATTTCTTCAAAGTATTTTACCAGGAATACTGAAATACTTATACTTTGGAAAATTAATTTTGGTTTGTCCACATACCAGCGCATTGATGGTGATTGCTAACTGAATTCTGCTTTTGCCTCTAGGTCAGTTATGGAAAAACAGAATTTGTATGCGTGTGTGGAGCGGTGCTGAATTTGCACAAAATTTTAACATAAAAGTATATTGTATTTAAATGTACTTTATTAGTTATCCTAGAATGGGCTACATTATACCAAGAATTAAATGTTTAATATAGCATTCATACACATACAGCGCTGTAGGTAACGTGTGTGTCCTTTATTCATTCTGTTCTTCATTTTAAGGCATTCGGAAGCATTTTTGCATTTAAATGGTTGTTTATAGAATATACTTGTTTGTTGAACAAAAAGAATAAGCCAGCATAAGAATTTGTACCTAAGGAAATATGTTTTCAATGATTCATTACCTCATCTGATAAGTTACTAAACAGACTTGAGATATATGGACCAGGGAACTGAAGGGCAGTTCCTGCATGGGTACTTTTAGTTCATATTAACATTTGCGCATTGAATGAAAACCTCAGTGTGCTTACTGATGCTAATTTCTCTGATGTTTTTGTGGGAAATGTCTCTCCCTGTTTATGGGAATTTCAGATGTTTCCGAAATCCCAGTTTATTTCTAATTTGAGATGTCTTGTGCATAAGCAGCTGAGTGTATGTTGTCGAGGCTTGCTTTCCTATAATGTTTTATTTCCACTTTTTAATGTAATCCCTGACATCGATTGTATTGCATTTGCAGTTTATTTCATGTGATTTTTGTGGTGAAATACTGTCATCTGTCAGTGGCACAAAAAGTGAACACTGCAGTTTCTGTATATGTTTCTTTCAATAAGTGGTATTTTTCACGAGTAGTTTATTTGCTTGTCTGCAAAAATTAACTTTTTTTGTCTGTATAAGAAGTACATTAGAAAATATCTTTCAGTTCACAGAAGCAAACCTGCATTTGCAGAACTATGAAATGTTTGTTTTATTTGGAAATACGTGATTACACAACTGCAGTCTGCAATTGGGAGTTTGAGGCAGTTTATACCAGACATTACTTGGGTCAGTTTTTTAGTTTTATATTAGTGTACATTAGCGTTCCAGCTGCATGTCTCTCTGTCATATCATTGAGTAAGAGTTTAATGCATTGTGGTACCTGTAGCTTTGAGCTTTGAATGTGTTTTTGTCAACATCCATACAAAATTAATGGTGTGCATTGTGTAAAAAAGCACTTTAACTGCTTGTACTGTGATTATTCAGCTGAAATATTTATCTCCGACATATACTGGCTGTTGGCATCATCTTTCCTCCCTGACTTACTAAATATGAATGAGGAGAAGCTGCTAAATTTACCTGTCAGGCTCAGAGCTTCTGCCTTACATTCCACAATTGATACTTTGTGCAATTTGCTTTTGCTTCTATTAATTTTCTTTCTTAAGTTTCTGTATGTGCACCAGGAACACTACAACGAATCCTTTGACAGTATGATTTTGGGAAATTCTATAGGTTGAAAGAACAGATATCAAATCTTTTATTTCCAAATGTTTCCTGGTTTGTTGGTATGAAGAGGTTGTTTTTTAATGTTAAGCTTATTGAGTGTGCTTGTTGTATTGCTTGTTCAGTGTTGAGTTTCAGATCAGCAAAGGGCCTCTTTTGCTGATCTGAAGGAATTAGTTTTTGGATCGTTCCAGTTTTTGCTCCCAGAAGTTATGTATAATCAGGGGCAAAATTAATATTATGACATGCATATCTGCTGTAGTTATAAAACCTGTCTATTCAAAAAGAATTTGATATTGACTGCTGAAGTTAAAAATATGAAGTTTTAAATAACAGATAAATGCTATGTGAACAATGATGTTACTGACTTCTCTATTTTTTCAGCAGCTGTGATTTTTGCTGAATTCTCTACATTTTCTTTAGTGCAGAAAAGGACAAATACTAGAGAAAATGCTATATTGACATTGAATTCTAAATTTGATATGTTAATTCTATTTTTTCATTCTGCGGTGACTGAACAGTGTTGCTATTCCCAGATTATTGTCTCATATTTTATTGTACTCTAAGGGTGTTAACAAGGCAACATGTTATTCGTCTGCTTATATGTTGATTACCGCTTTCCAGAATGTTCTCTGTTGTTTCTGTGACTGTCCCTAATACGATGGATGGGTGAATCTATGTTTGGTAACCGCTACACCCTTTGATGTTTGTCATTTTCTTCTTCTTTTGGCATGCAGTCCTTGATATATTCTTCTTAAGCCTATAAAACTTGTCTTTCCCTGTAAATTGCAAACCGGAATTGTATATTTCAGTACTTGAGACAGATTTAGACAATTTGCAGTTAAACTTTAGCTTAGAAGAGTCTGGAAATGTTGAAGGTGTGTCATCCATAGCATTCTGGCTCATTACAGCTAAAAACCATGTTAATGTATATGTGATGATGTGTTTCCTTAAAGAGGTAATGACTTGCCGTGAACAATGTTTCAGCTTCAGGCAAAGCAGTGAAATATAAAGAATCATTTGCTCGTGAACCAGCTACCTCAAAAGCCCCACCCTTTAGAGGCCTGTTGAGGTTTGTGCTTGGCCACCGCCGCGTTCATATAAAATTATGTACTTGTCATATTTAGCTTGCTTATTTATTCATTGTTAAAGTGCCTCTTGAGAAGTTGCAATGTTCAGAAACCCCCATATGAAAATTTCTCACATGAGTTTTTAAATTTTTAAATCGTCTGTTATTTACTGTTAATCTATAATTTAAAAAAAAATAATAACACGCATTATTTACTGATGCTCAGTAATGAGATATGAGAGACGGTGGATAGCATGTGTTTATGTCAGTGGAGTTTGCAGCAGAAGCGGTTGCTAATTCACTAATATCTGTGTGCTTACTAATGGCCACTTAACTGAGGTTTTCTGGGTGTTCCATGACTCCTTTTTAGATGGTTAAAGTTCACTACAGAATTTTTTTGTTAACCATTATTATTTCCAAATCATGGAGCTTCTATGCATGTATGTACACTCTGTGGTCGTTTTATTAGGTACCCCGAAATAGTACCCTTTACTCTCCAGAACCACTTCAGGGATAGACCAGCATTCGTTACTAAGTCTTTCTACATGACACTGTTGTACTGAGTTGTTCTTCCCGCATTTGTGGCTTTCCCATTAGCTTTAACAAGTCCACTGAAGGCCAAACAGCTTTTTGTCTTGCACAGAACAGCCACTGACTGGAATCTTTTTTGTTTATCACCCCTTTTTGCTATAAACCCCAGGCCCTGTAGTGTGTTAAAATCCCAAGATAAAGGGGCTGTTTCTGAGACTCTGGAAGCACCAACTATGGTTCCAACAATCACATCACTTTCAAAATCACTTAGACCACGTACGTTGGCTACTCTGATGCTGAGCCAGACATTAAATGAACACTTTGATACTGTCCCTTTGCTGTATGTATTCCCATGCAGCTAGATGGCTCACAGTCTGTACTAATGACCCGGTGTACCTAATAAACTGCCGACTGAGGGTTCTTAGGAGATATGGTCATATGGTGCTTATGATGCAGGTCATCCTCTGTTCATGCAGCATACCCTAGATATGCACCTATTATGCACTAGAGGAATTACGGAATTTATAGTAAAGAGACACTAAGTTGTATCTGTATTGTTACCAGCTTAGAGTGTTAAGAGACTCACAGTTATTCTGTATGGCAGTATCATGCAGTCTTTCTCAGTACCGTGTTTGACCGCATAACAACTTGCTGTAAACATACATTTTCCATTGTGATTAAGTTAGAAATGTTAAGGAGTCATTCTTTTTATAGTAACTTTTTCTTGAAATAAATGTTATTTGGTATTTGAATTATTATGAATGCTGGATGATAAAATTGTACATTTAAAAGAGAATATATATATATAATATATTGAAACATTTGAAACCAGGTAGTACAGTATGTTTCTTTTAAATGCATTTTGACTGTATTAATAAAATCAAAGCCTGCTGTATTTTCACTCCTCTGATTTGAATTATAGCTTATTGCAGTAATGTGCTTAGAATTTGCAGTTCATATATGCCTACATGTAAATTGCTTTTTCAAAAGATAAATTAATATCATATTAATGCAGTCTGCTTGGTTTTCTGTCTTGACTTTTTACCCCTTAAAAAACATACACAAGGCATTTACGTTGGTGTTCCTGCCTGCTGTAGTGTCTGTCTGGCCCAAAGCAGTTACATAAAGTGTCCAGCTACATGGTCACATGCTAGCTATTAACTTCTTGGCAATCATATGCACATTGGGAGATGTTTGCATACATGCCTAATGGAAACAGTGAAGGCGAAAGAAGAGTCCCTTTTCTCCTTTCCAGAAATGAAGCTCCGTTTAAAAAAAATTAATAACTGGATCACAAATCGTCTGAATGAACAATTTCCTCTGGAAAAACCAAAAACATCTCCTTGGACTATTTGTGAATGGTGTGGGGCTGATCCACATGCCACCACAGTGTGTGATGTGGTTAGAGTATTTTTCATAGATGGAGACTTCCAAGAAGGGCCCCTTCTTTCTGCAATAAGTAACAGAATAATCTCTTTCCCAGTGAATACCTGGCATCCAAATACAATTAAAACTGGTCATGCTAAATACCAGTTTAACTTAGCCCAGGATGCAATGGCTCAGTCTGTACTAAGCACTTTCATAACTGTCTGGTGCCACTAAGCAAGATACATGCCAGCTCAAGTGCATCATCACATCTGCAGAAGGGATTATTGACCTCAGTCTGTGCAGCATCCGTGATCTGCTCGTCACTGACGACCCACTCATACCTTGACTGTCACTTTGTCCCTCTGGTAGGTGCTTTAGGCCACTAGATAAGAGCATCCAGTTTTCAAGACAATGGTTTCCTACATACCACTACGCTCACAAACAAACCATCCAGAACATTTGACACAATGATCTGCTTTCACGCATTTTTGCTCATGTTTCTAAACTGTGGAAGTTTGCTTTTGCACTACTGTACTTCTAGCATTTATTTCAATACGGAAGTGTCTGCTACATGAATAAATATAAATGTATCTACCTGCAATGCTGTTTAAAAAGATCGCACCACTAATAAGCTTGTCTTTAAGATGGTATCTCCCAAATTCACTCAAGGTTGTTGTTGTCAGACATGTCCTCAAGAAACCAGACCCGGATTCCACTGATCTGGCTAATTGCAGACCTATTTCTAATCTTCCATTTACTTCCTAAATCTTAGAAAAAGTAGTTGCTAGTCAGTTATTTCTGTTCTTGCAAAAATAACCATTAATGAAATGTTCCAGTCAGGGTTTAGGCCAAATCAGCACTGGAACTGCACTAGTGAGAATCATTAATGACTTGCTTATGGTTGATGATGATGGGAGCATATCCCTGTTGACCATAACATTTCATTGGCAAGGTTAGAGTCCTTGTCTGGTTCTAAAGGGCAGGCACTGGCCTGGTTCCGCTCATACCCAACCGACCATCACCAGTCTGTTCATGTAAAGTAGAGGTACGGTGTCCTGCCAGGTTCTGTCCTGGGCCCACCACTGTTCAACTTATACATGTTGCCCATTGGTAATGTTATTAGAAAACATAGTGTTTTCATTGTTATATCGATAACACTCAGCTGTTCATATCTGTTAAGACAGACAAGCTTCCTCAGTTGTCAAAGAGGAATTCTTGGCTGAAGTTAGGAGCTGGACGGCCAGTAACTTCCTTCTGTTAAATCCAGACAAATCAGAGACATTAATACTGGGCCCCAGGGCAGCCCGGGGTGTTGCTGATATGATAAATCTTGATGGCTGCCTAGTCAATATAAGCTTGTGCTTAAAAGCTGTGGTGTCACTATTGATTCAGCCTTGTCTCTGAATGCTCTGATAAGTAATGTGGTAAATAACATGGTTAAAACAGCTCTTTTCCCATCTGAGGAATGTTGTAAAACTTAGGACAATACTCACTCCCTGATGCATTAAGCCAGTATGCACCTTTGTAACTTCTAGACTGGACTAGTGCAATGGCCTGTTGGTTAGGTGAGCCCCTGCATCATTTAATAAACTCCAGTTGGTGCAGAATGATGCAGCAAGAGTCCTAACAAGGACTAAGAAACATGTGCAAATCAGTCTGGTACTGGCCTCCTGCCACTGGCTCCCAGTTAGGTCTCACATCGACTTCAAGGTACTACTGCTTAGCTATAAGGCACTGAATGGTCTAGCACCAGAGTATATTAGCAGTTTACTGGTTCCATATAACCCCCCCCCCCCTTGATTGCTTCACTCTCAAGGGGGTACTTTCAGTGCCTTTCCAGTGCCTAGAGTGGAACGATCATCATTTGGTGGTATAGCATTCTGTTACTGGGCTCCAATGATATGGAATACTAGCAAACATCTGAGATCGTCTCACTCACAATGTTTAAGTCAAAGCTTAAATTTCACTTTTTTTGGTATATGGGGGGAAAAGTTGATCTCTAGTTCTCAACCCCAGCTAGTCTGTGGCACAGAGTTGGTTAGGGATCAGTTTACTGTTACCCTGGCTTCACATATCCCCTGTGTTGTTGGAGTTCTGCTGCTCAGGGATTCCTCATACCTGAGTTCCCTCTCACCTCTTCCGTCTAGTTAAGCTGCCATTGTTAATTAGACCTGCCAGAGCCTCCTTATATCCATAGCGCACTACAAAGCACCTCATATCATTTCGATTTTTGGTCACCATTTTGTTAATGCACTGTTCAGTTCTCGGTCTTGGAGCTGCTGGTGGTGGACAGTTCCCTGCCTGCCCAGCCAGCCTCACCTGCTTGCTGCTGGACCACATCATCCCTCCACACTGCTGAAAGAAGGAGCTTCCTCACCTGCTTGCTGACATCAACCGGACCTTCCACATTAATGTCTGACTTATACACAATTTTACTTTATAAACTGGGACTTCCTCTGCCAGCCCCTGGAGGATGAGCTCCCCCTTTGGTTCCTCCCAAAGCTTCTTCCTTCTACGGAGTTTTTCCTTGCCACTGTCACCACTGGCTTGGTCTCTGGATGCTTTGGGCAGGGACAATATAAAGGGCTTTGAGACATTATAATATTGTGAAAATCTGCTATATAAATAAATTTGAATGGAATATTTGGCACCTTGCATTGTAGTGTAAGGCTATGCACATGCCTGGAAGTGTATTTAGGTGAAATTTGAGGCTTCTGTGTGGAATCTGTGTTATGTAAGTAGGAGTGTTGCAACAGGAGCTGCCATTCTTCATATGTGTGACGAACTTGGCCAATAAAGTTTGAGTCTGATGCTGAATAGAAATACAAGGAATATTTGAAGTTACAGGTGTCTTGGAAGGTGGCTTTTGGTGTGCATGTTGCTGAGATTATCACGAGACTGGGTGTGGTTTGGTGATTGGGCTGATCTCCCAGCTGTCTGAAAATAACCTGTGGTATTCTAGTTTCCATTTTATGATAAATAAATCATGTCCTGTTCTTAAGCAAATCATTAATATCACAATAAACCTTGTAATAATTATTTAATTTTACATACAGAAGGAAAGGGGCAGGAAGACAGCAAAGGGTGACAGTGAGACTATAATAATAATTTGTGTATATAGGACCTACTGTAAACTGGAAAGGTGATTACATTGTAATGTGTCTAGTGAATTTCGGCGTGGCTGAATTATTGCTTTCTCTTATAACCATTGCATTTAATGAGATGCTAGTTAAGCTGTGCCAATTAGAGGCAGGCGTCTCTGTGGATGGAAAACTATGTCTCCAAAAGTCACCCAGCAGTTCCTTTCAATGAAAAGTACTGTAAGCAGGACTTTAGCTGACCATTTCAGACTTTAATTGATTCACTTCAAGGTTTTCAGCAAACATTGTAATTTGTTTTGGCCCTGACCATAGAGCTAAGGCTTTAGTGTGAAACAGGAAACACTTTTTCCTCAGAAATGGAAACTTCAGCTTTGGTGCTGCTCACCAACATTAGTCCAGAATTGCTGTGTGACTTCCTGGATGCCCATGCTGCATCCTACATCCACACCCTTGTGTGAAACCATTGCGTGTAAATCACAGTTCTGTCTCTTTGTCAGGTAGTGATTTCATCTACCCATTATGGTTACCACCCCAATTCTGTACACCCTGGACTTTTGTCTGGAGTGTAGTGGTTTCCTGTGGAATAGGGGTTCTGTACTCAAATGTAAAACACCCCCTATTTACATAGTTTGTGCAATATAATTGTTAAATTTAAATGGTTTCAGTTTCATATGGCTCATATGGCAAGATAAACAAGTCTGCTAAGAAATAACATGAAGTGCAGCTATTTGTTTTACTGTTTTATAGAACAGTAGGTATTTTTTAAACTGAACTTAGCGGCTGCACAGATGGTCATATAAGGACACCTAGTGGCAAAAGAAAATCCCTGAATTTGTGCAGAAAACATTTTCTTACATTGTAAATCACCTTTACTCACCGGCCTCAGCAGCCAAGCAGGAATGCCATATACTGTACTGTATATTCAATGTGCAAGTCAGTATGCAAAAGTCTAAACGTCTCTTAAACAGTAAATACTTGGAAGACAAAACATGTAAATTTATACCAATTGTGATTATGCTTGCAGTGATATTCTACCAAGTATCTATAATGTAATGTACTGTAAATGAGTAAACCATGCTTGGGGAACATACTTTGTTGGAAGTCAAAGTATTTGAATATTTATACAATAGCAGGCTACTCTGCTATTGTAGAAAAATGTAAAAGTGTCCAACACACACATCTGTCTGGTCACTTAATTAAACAAATAAATATGATGTAGATAAAAAGAGCACAGAAGAAGGTAACTAGCTGAGAAAGCTGAGAATTTCAGGAGCAGGTGGGACTCAGATCCAGGGAAAAGCACCACGTCACTTTACGGCATTTTATTCCACCTAATCATTCGGATGTTAATACATTTATATATTGTACATTTATGTTAATTATACATCATGTTAAATATCTTAGCAAACAACAAAAAACTGTTTGTGGGAGTTATTTCAAAAAAGTACAAAGTTTCGAACTACTCGTTCTACTGATAGGCCTGAAACAATCCTATCAAATTAATATCACGGGAGCCGGGGAATATGTATACATAGCCTGTTTGTACAAGAGTTCATCATGCACATCATCCACAAAAATAAGTAACACAGTTTGTGCATTAGTGTAGGAAGTGCTAGCGTTCACCAACTAAAATGACTCAATAAAAAGTTCAAAATTCGCACAAGAAAAGCAGGCTTGCAGTTGTGTTTTTAGGGCGACATCACTTGAAAGAGATAGATTTCTTTAAAGTCAACAAGCTAACAAAGTAGCACTTTATTTTGAATAATTTACTGAAGATATTCCTGGTATTAGCAAATGTGCTTTAAATGCATTCACCTGAATAACTGAAATCGATAAACTGTTGAACTGCTGGCCATCTGCATTTATATAGGGAGTTTGCTCATAAATCACACAGAGCCATCAAGGGGGCCTCATGAATGTAACATGGAGCACACTGGCCTGTTTGCTAGCTGTAAGTCAAAGACAAAATTAGTAAGCTGATTATCATGCTATATGATAATAAAAAAGAAATGTTTTTTCAATAAAAAAACTATCCCTGAACCAAGCATTTTCCCGTATTTATAATTTTTCAATACAAATGAAATTGGGAAAATGATGATCAAATATAAAATTGGCAATAGTTTATTAAACACTTATCAGAAGCTGGTAAGTTATACCAGCTCGTCGTCATGTAAGAGAGGGCTGTCACAGCAGTGACTCTGAGTGCCAAGTAAGAAAGATCAATAAATAAATTGGCAAATAATACATTTTTTGGCTTTCAGCGCCCGAAACTGAACACCCCAAAATGGGCCATTAGGGGTGCCATCAAAGGGGAAAAGTTAGGATGATTCCCAGGGGCCCTAAGAGACCTAAAATATTTGGAACATAATTAGATTGGTCTGGGTTAGGGTTATGATATGCTGTCATGGGGCCCAAAACCTCTAGGGGAACCCCTGTCCACAGTGCTAGGTTTCCTAGCCCCATTTCCCTGAGACCCAGCAATCAGGTAACCAGCAGGGCTTGGGGCTGCTGAGTGGTTGAGCAGCTCCAGAAAGTGGTGCAGAAAAGAAGACAGGGCTGGAAGACCAGAAACAGGAAGCAGGACCCGGGAAACAGGAAGTGGTGCTGAAACACAAAAACGGAATATCCACCACAAACCTGAAACCAAAGCACCACTGCATAGCACACCAGCTGCAGAACTCCAGCTAACCAGGAGCAGGAAAAAGGAACAAGATGCCAGCTAACCAAGAACAGAAACCAAGAAAAAGACACTGTCCATCAGGAACCATCAGGAATCAGAATTGCAAAGCCAGTGAAAATGCCGGCAACTAAAAATCCATGAGTAAAGCACAACCAAAACAACGTAAACACAGCCCCATACAACTAGACTCTGAACCAAACGAAGCTCTACACCCAACACTCAAAAGGCAATGACAGTGTTAATGATTAAACAATAGCAACAACAATGCTTTTCTTACATAAGATTCAGAGCCAGTGCCACTAGATCAGCAAGACAAGGCAGTACCATACAGACCAGGCTCTATTATCTGATTAAAAATTCAGCATAGGTGTGACAAATCATCCAAGTTCAAAGTGTTTAAATAATGAAAACACAGTTCAAAGCCGAATGGTAAAATGAACTACCACTATTAACAATCAGCTGGCT
>JAODUD010000040.1:25506882-25522277 GCA_026784285.1 Stomatorhinus walkeri | reverse complement strand
TTACTCGTGTTCTCTACTGTGAACACCCGTGTAAAATAATCGTTAAACTCATTCACTATATCCATTTCATTTTCAATTTTCAGGCCCTTACTATCCTGCAAATTAGTGATTTCCGCTTTTAGAGATCTTTTGGAGTTAAAATATTGGAAGAAACTTTTATTGTCATCCTTAGCCATTGTTATCCTTTAGACGGACTGTTGACTAGAATGCTATGTTTTGTTTTATGTTTTTATGCATACTTTTGTCTCTGTGTTTTATTATTTTACAGGTTTTAATTTTCATTTTAAATATGTTTTGATTTTATATATATAAAGCACTCAGTGTGTCTGTGAAAAGTGCTATAAAAATAAACTTTACTTACTTACTTACTGTTAAATTAATCGATTTAATTAAACTTACTGTTAAATTAATCGATTCAATAATCCAAATGAAAATATTAGATATATTCGTATGAATTAAAACAAGAAGTTAAATTTAAAAATAACAAACACAAAACCGTCACAATACTACTCTTCCTGAAGTTCAGTATTTAGAAAAGAAAACTGAGAACCCTTACCCTAATGTCATCATAGGCCTCATCCAGTGTTGATATCTCATGATTCTGATGTTCACCAAAGGGCTTGTCCACAGCTAAAACTGGGCACTGGCAGATTAAGCAGAAGGCATCCATAGCTCGTCCTTTGGAATCATGTTCTGCTTGTTCTAATTCATCCAAAGATTCAATCATTTCATACTCATCCTCCAGCAGGTCATCAGTGGGGAGATGCAGTCCTGTGAAGCCAAGACCATTCTTATGGTGTTTCTTCTCCTCCCAAGATTCATTGAGCCCTGAATCTCTTGCCTCTTGCTGAGTAATCATCTCATAGCCCAACTCCTCAGCAATTTCCGCACCTTCTGCCTCTTTCCCATACTGTGAGAGGTTTACCTCTGGTGGAAAACTCCTGAGTGAAGAATATAAACCTTCTCCTCTTACTGACACATCTGGTTCCTCCTGTTCTTTTTCATTTTCTTCTTCTATTTCTGCAGGCAGCAATGGTGACAGACTGAGTAACTCTCCCTCTCTCTTTGGGACCGTTTGGAATTCCCTAATCAACTGAACAGCGCTACTGTCCCACTCTTTAAGAGTCGTGTTCATTTTTATATTGTCATCTTGGATCTTAGGTATTGTCTCTTTCTCCACAGTATCTTCAATCTCTCTCCCACTGTCTTCTTCCTGCAAATGCATCATTTTGGGTGCTTCAGTTAACTCAGGGACTGGTGAAACCTGCAATTTCATTCCATAAGTAGAGTCTGTTCTTTTCTCTGAGACTTCCTCCAAGGGCAGTTTTCTTTCTGTTGATTTTTGAGTGGGCAGTCTCTTCATGCCATCTGAAAAATCATGGTTCACTTGCTCAGTCTGCCTCTTCACACTCTCTGTGCTTTTTTCATTGTCATCTTTTAGTATCTCGCTTTCAATTAGCTTATTTTTGCATTCGGGTTTCTTAAGACCAACAGCTGATCCATTTTTAGTCTCAGAAGGTTTATGTGCAGAGGATATTTTCTGAGATACTTCACCATCAGAGACTAATTCCTGACCTTTGCTTTTAGGCTTCTGGTGGACAACTGCGTCTTCAAGCTTACTTTTAAATTTTTCATTCAAATCGAAATTTTCCTTTGATTCAACTTCACGTGTCTGGACTATAATCGTTTTTTCAGTTTTATCATGAGATTCTTCATGGCTTTTCACCCATTCTGAAGATGAGCACTTTGGTTCTGGACTAATGCTTTCTGTTTTACTTTGCAAAACTTTACTCTTTGCGATAATATTTTTATTTTTATGATCAGCAGTGGTTTCCTTGATTTTTCCTGTGATATCTTCAGTGACACTGATTGTTCCCTTGTCCAAAGTTTTAGGCTTTGAAGCAGTGATAGGTTTGTCCACCTTATCTTTCATACTTCGTCCATCAGTGACTACTTCCCCAGCTAATTCCTTCGGTCTGTCATCAACTTTTTCCTTACCTGCAGCAACTGTGTTCCCTACCTTATTTCCAAATGCTTTTCCTTCAGCTTCTAAATGAGATTTCGACAAATCTGAATACATTCTGGCCTCTGAAGATGCCTCATTTTCAGGGGCTGTATCCTGGAATGCAAAATCATCATTTTTACTTACTGATATTGTGACTATTTCTTCTCTTTTTTCATTTGGCATACTCTGTGTTGCTTCTCTACTGATATCGTCCATCTTTGTGTCTTCTTCTTCCACTCGTGCCAGACACCCCATGAGCTCAAAGGAGCTCTGAGACCACATTCGTAATCCATCTTCATTCTGATCTTGTTCTGTAGGTTCACTTTCCACGACAGGTGTCTCATCTTTCAAAATGAACTTTTCCAAATACCCACTTGCGTCATCAGAGTCAGAGAGCCTCCTCCGAAATGCCTTCTCAGAGACAACGCTTTCCACATCAGAGGACTCTTCTTCTTTCCTCCTGTTTCCTACTGCTTCCTCATAAAGGTCAGTGTAGAGGAATGACATGGCCGTGGGCTCCTCCAGAAGAATAGGATCAATAATTTTTGGTGGTCCCTCAGACAGAAATATAGGTGTGAGAATAGTCTCTTGGCTACCAAATAAGGCTGAACCACTTTCTTTCATAGTTGTGTTCAGTGGTCCTCCCTGATTCTCCAACTGCTCCTCTTCATTTATGTCCTCATATTTACTGAAAACTGAATCACTTGTCTGATCATAGCCTTCACTTTTATTGAAAATTTCATCAAGATGTTCGCTCGCTATTTCACCATCACCAATAATAATGAATGCATCTTCAGATGTTGAACCATTACCTGTAATTTTTTCATGATCTTCCAGTTGGTCAATTCCTAGAGTATTCTTTACTAACATGTGTTCCTCGGTCCCAGTAGAAAGCTCATCTGACAACTGCACATCCAACAATGTAAACTTCTCAAAATAATCCACATCACTTGTCCCATCCTTCTTGGCTTCTTTATCGACCAAATCCTGAGATGCCTCAGGGTCAACAGTTGGGACACTTTCTGTTTCAGCCTGCTTTATCTTCTCCTCCTCTTCTTCGACTTCAACAATTGCTTTCGTGGTTTCTGTTAACTCTGTTTCATCGCGTACCAGTTTTGATTTTATCATTGCAGTGTTCTCCAAATAAGACAAGTTATCTGACATCTCAGAGCTTTCTTCTTCATCCACTGTAGCAAGTTTTGAGGGAACAATAATGTTTAGTATCTCAAAACCCTCAGAAACTAAATTAAATAACTGCTGTTCTTTATCTTCTTTGGATTCCCCACTTTCACCTGCACCTTCAGGTCTCATGTTAGGGACAGAGACCTCAGTCATGAATGGTCTTTCATTCCCCCCAGGGAAATTTCTAGATGGTCTTTTCAGTCTCTCTCCCAGCTTCCCCCCGCTTCTTTTCTTCCTCTTCCTCACAATTTTGTCCTCATCCATGATGATCACTATTTTGCCCGGGGCAGCAGAGCCCTCCAGACTGTATGTCTCTGAGGTGGTGCTGCCCTCTGAGGCCCACGGAGTCGAACAGCGGCTGGACACCGTCTCCCACACGATTCCGCTGTCCTCACTCTGCACCGTCACCATCGAAAAGGAGGGGTCTACCATCAGACACTGAAGCTTGGGTTTCACTCTTTGGTCCTGCACTATGTTCTTTAAACTGAAAAACGTGGGAACAAAGTTACAGTGAGTCGGCCTCAGCTGCAATAACGTTACAAATTATAGTCGCAGGTTTTTCCGTCTGCCAGCGTTGCGTCCATCCATTTGCTTACGCATTACAGTTTTACAGCAGATCCTAGACTGTATCCCTAGACAGCACAGGCCACAAGGCAGGGGAACAGCCTGGATGGGCAAAAACCACAAAGACACGTACACTCACAAGCAACAGGCAATGCAGAGACGCCCGTCAGCCTGCATGCATGTCTTTGAAGCACAAGGAAACTGACCACCTGAGGGGAAACTCTACAGCGGGGATGGGATTCCAGCCCCTAAATTTGAACTGGTGAAGCAACACTGCTTCTGCCCAAATTCACTGCAGTTTAATTGTTTAACCTATTACATAATAACATTAACGTAATACCAATTACAAATCATATATCAGTAGTCATTAAAATAAGATATTTTATGCTCAATGCAAACAGAGAATAAAGCTCAATACTCTTTCATGAGCAACTTCCTGTATGTATGATCGGGGGTGATGAGTGGAGCATCACATCAGATGTACTGTAGAACTGGAGTGAGATGTATCACACTTATTTCACAATAAAGTAGTCCTTACAAAATTGTAGCTTGATGAATTGTTGAATTATATTACTCAGAACCAAGTCCTTCTGCGTACCATTGCAGCGACCACGGTGCATTTTTATTTTGCTAACATTAATAGTCAGAAAAAGGAATAAAACGTTAACACTGATAATGAAAACTTAACCCTTTCAGTAACAGTCCTCTAAATGTTGCATAACACGAATACTAATTGGAGATCGACAGGGGGCACTCTCCAGGTCACTATGGATTAGTGCATACACAGTCATTCGATTCAAATAATTAAAAATAATATTCTTATTTAAATTTAAAGGCAACTGGCATCACGTGTTTCTTATAAAATAACCACACCACCGAAGTTTGTATCTTTATTTTATTGACTGTTGCTTTTGAAACAGTAGTCGTTGATAAAAGTTTTTTTATATTAATTTTGGTTTGCACGCAGACCTGACAGACCCAGTGTCTTTCAGGGCGTATTCTCCAGGCGGCACACTATCACTATGTGCGGTCATGCACGCACGTACCTGTTTCGGAGCTCTTCGATGTCTTCGTCATCATCATCGGCAGTGCCTCCTCCAGTGGGCTCATCCTCTAAGACCCCAAAGGGATCCTCACTTTGCTCCCGTTTACTGGTATCCATTTTTCGGAGGTTTTCTTTATTATTTTTAATTTCTCTTCTTTAGTCTTCCGGAGTGCTGCTACAGTTTAGGGTCATTCCAAGCTGGAGGTTGGCCGCCTGAGTCAGCCCACTCCCGAAATAGACCCCGGTATTCCCCAACCCCAATGGGGCATTCAGAACATGAGAACTATCGCTGGGTCTCCATGCCCATCTATGTTAATTACCCAAACAAAAACTTAAATACAGTCATTTTAGTCAATGATCTGCTACAATTATTAAACCATCAAGCGACAATAACAGTCACGGAAATGCTTGCTGTACAATACCTCCATCAGTTATTGAACAAAGGTGGACATCAATGTGTTAGACGTAGGCTAATTATTCTGAAATCTGCCCAAAAGAAAAGTAACGTTAGTCTTTCTCTCTGACTGGCTGACAGCAACCAGTGCTATTAAAATAAAGTCGTCTATTCTGTTAAGACCTATCAGTCAAAGCCGTGGCTATAGTTATGAAATTACCAGGGCTTAATGAGGGTAATACGTTTTTGTGGAAAATAATACAATACACTTGCGGATTCCTGGTCCATTGCATGACTAGTATGAGAGCACTCTGGAGGTTTAATTTAATCCATTACTCGCCCCAACAAGTACTCTTTTAGCCTCAGTAATGGCATCAATCTTGAAATGAAGTACACGATAAGGAAAACAACAGGCTGCTTGTTTTCAGTGACATGCTTCACTATTAGTATATACAACAGAAACTTATAGCACAAACCCACACTCTTCTATCTTCCAGAATTAATACATTGGTTTATCGAAGATGCGTTTAAATCACAGAGGAATTCCCAGGCTCGATGATGAAATATTGTCGCTCGATGATGTAATATGATTGCAATGGTTAGCCGACTGAAATAAATTTACTAACAGGAGCTCGCATTAACCCTGCTGAGAACTGACAGCTCACCCAGACGACGCAAAAAAAAACCAAAAAAAAAACAGATAAAATCGTATTCGTTTACAATTATGCCATTCTGCAGTAAACAAACCATGCGTCAAAGGTCGAATATCAGAGCTTCACCTGCTGCTCTCCATCACCGCAGTAATGTGACACAGGAAAAGCAGGGCTGGGGTGGGAACTGATCCATGATGAGCCCCCATTCCCAGGTGTATATCAATCCCGCCTTGGAGTAACTGAGCAGACGCATACAGAATTGAATATAAACTTCGATTTCGTGATATATCGCTTACAGCCCCCACGCATACGTTTAAGTTTAAGCTACAAAACATCAGCCTTATTTTCATCAGTGTTATAATAATATTGATTACAATGCCCAACTAAAATTCAGTACTAACAAACGACTTTTATTTTCTATAACCCGAAGTGGGGAATCCATGGAAAATCGGGGGTGTATCATATTAAAACACGGTTCATAATAGTTCACAACTATTTTTAGAACGATGCTATTTTCTCATCAGAACCACAAGTCTTGACATTAAAACCTTATGTCTTTTGATCAACAGTACCCTTGATTAGGTTCCCAAAATGCAGTTTGTGAGATTTGTTCAAACTATAGGATTAAAATTTATTACAAATGCGCTCAAAGAACTTGAAGCGCCTGACTCGAGACACGTGTTAGTTTGACACGACTGCCCTCTGCAGGATGTTAACGAATAATACCAAAGTTCAAGCCGGGATGAAAGTTAATGACCTTATTTTATGTATTTTTTTTTGTTTGTTTTTCTCCTGAAACACAATGAATTGTTTTTACGGAAAGAACACTATGACTGTGAATGTTTAATTTGATACATTAACATAATACTTACTGTAACATGATAAAAATGTTAAGACAGTGAAACCCTGTAGCCTATTTTTACTCTTGATTGTTTTGAAATAAATCCAGACAATACAGGGAGTTAAATGGACTTCTAACCAGGAAACTACACGTCCAAGATAAATAAACGATCCTGCCATTGGATTCTTGAGAAGAGTACTTCACATATATTGCTTGAATAAGACCATCGATACATATATAAATATTACTAATTCAATTTTGGCTTCAATCAGTATCCAATAGTTTGAATATGTGATACCTTGTAGGTTTTCAGTAAAACCACCTGATAAATAATGCATGATGAGAACAACGCACACACGTGCCATATGTAGGAATGGAACTCTCAGCCCTGGAGGCGTCGGGATACGGTTCTACCATTCAGGTGTATTATTATTATTATTATTATTATTATTATATTTGCTTTTATGTTTCAGATTATGTTTGCTTTTCCAAAATTAGATTTTAAAATAAACTTTCATATATCTGACGTAATACCATCAGTAGTAAACATGGTATTATTGTTATCATTCATTCAATCATCCATCCATCCATCCACTTCCTATAGCTGCTTGTCCTATGCAGGGTCGCGGGCACAAGTACCATAATACTTATAATTATTGTTTATTAAAATGGGTGGATAGAAGTATAATTATATAGTCACAATTATATAAGTTATGAATAATATCTATGTTACATCACTTATTGGATGATAATGACATCAGTTCCGAAAGCCTGTTGTGACGTCAGTGCGGAGGGTGACGTTGGTACGTAAGGCAATTTAATTCTGTCAGTGGCATGGAGGCAGCAGTGACGAGTAAAGGAATACAGCAGAGACCATAGTAAAAAATAAATATGTAAAAAAAGCAAAATGGCCTTCAGAATGACCACAAATAAAGCTCTCTCTTTTGCTATAAAAATACAACAGTCTTTCTATGATTATCGTGTCTTTGCTCTCAGGTTTTGTTTTGCGTTCGGTTATAATCATATTAAGTCAATCGTGGCGATGCAAGCTGATATGGTTCATTAAACAGAGGCTGCTGAAAAATCAGCGAATTGATTTTTTTTCTCTCAAGGTTGGGAATAACGTTGATTTGAAAGGACGTAAATTAATTCTGGACGCTTTTATATTTAACTGATGCTTGGCTAGACGACCCCGCTTTTTGATTTGCTGAATTGTATTATTACTGACTAGATATGGACTATTTCATTAATTGAAACGAAAGCTTGGATTTGAGGTTTAACGATTGAAAATTGCTTGATAGATCGTCTGGTATCATTCTCCTTTGACAGCTGCAGTGTCGCTGGTTACACTCTAAGAGAGGTGTGAAGTAAGTACCAGCGTTATGAAAGAAGAAGACTTGTAACCTATGGTTCAGTCCTGATGGACATTAGAGGGACATCTGGATACCGAAGGCAGCCACGCTATCATCTCCTCACACACCCTCTCAGCGTATGCGCTCCTGTATCATTTTGGGTTACAAAGCACCCATCTGGTGTGCAGAATTGGAATTAAAACGAAGATCCCGATAGCCATGCATCATGTCTCGAATTAGCTGGCTGGTTGTAACGATTTCATTGGGAATGTGCAATTGTGAAGGGGAGCTGGACATGACACTTCATCGCGGGCAAAGCAGTTAGCAGAACATCTTGCATTTCTCCGCTTTCAGCTAATGCTCGGTTTTGACCGCTTTTCGATCTGTATGGATTTGCTTATAAACAGACTACGTTTATGTGCTAGAGTGAAAATGGCTTGACATAACAAGAACGGCGAATTTCACAAATCTACAATATAATCAACCGTAGGCTGGAATATCGAAAGGGATCTAACAGTGCTATCTGTGTAATTGTTTGCCACCGGATTATTATAAACAATGGGGTAAGTACTATACTAAATAGATGTAAAATTAAGTGAATACACTGACGCATGGCGAGACCTAGTCGTACTGGCGTTTCCTGAATGCAAATTGTGTGTTTCAGATTAGAATTTGTTAAAGATGCGCTCATTTGCTCATTAAAAATATTCTATGAACATCCACCACCGAAATGGGATATATTTTATGGCTGTACACGGTAGTTCCCAAACAGAGTACAGTAAAGTTGCCTTGCCTCTTGTCAGAATATGCCATGGTCGTTATGTAACCGTCCAAAGTTATTTGGCAACAAATACTGTCCGTACAGCATTAAAGTAAATACGTTATTAATGTTTGACATATGAGTGAATACATTGCACCCAAGTACTTTTATTTTATATTTATGTAAACGACCGTTCCCTTTATTCGAATACTGGTCTTATGAACAGTATGTACCCTAATTGTCCTGTCATATATTTCGGTTTACCTTTAATGCAAGCAAAATTGCAAGGTCTCCCAATAAGTCTCCTATCTGTTAAACTAAACTTTCACACCCGCTTTGTGGGGTGAGGAATAGTGCACTGGGTCCGTGTGATTAAAAACATTTTTACCTCACGGGCTGATTTCAGTACATTTTAAGTACTACGAAGCACAAAATCGAGTGTAGATTTTTTTAAATTAAAACCCAGAAGATATTAAAGACAATGGCGCTTAATCATATCTCGATGTTTGAATGCGTTCTTAGGGTGGATGTCTGTACTTTACGGAAGTCAGTTGAAAAGTGTAAGATATTTTATTATGTTTAGAAAATATGCGCAAGCGGCTTCTAGCGCTGCCCACACGTTTTTCAGAATTCTGTGTGAATATAAGGCCTAGAAGTGCCGAAGGATTTTCTGAAATAGGTGACTTATGAGTGGACTTATCAGGGCATATTGTCAGTGTTTCTATTAAGGAGCATCCTTTTCAGAAATGTGGTCTGTCCTTTGGTCAGGTGCCAAAGGGCTTCAACAAATATTTAGTTGTATGAATGGATACATTGTAATATTACTTTATGTTAGTAAGGGTTCTCTAAGTAACAAATTAATTAAATTATATTTTGTGCCAAACTGCTGAATACGCAAGCTGACCTTCCTATTCGTGCCACTTCATTACCCAGCTCAAAATGCTTCCTTAGTTCTGCTCCTTAGACCTAAACTCTTGTCTCTCCCTCTGCTTGCTACAAATTAGATTAAAGACACTGGCTAGTATATCGGGTAGAAACGCGGACAATGCCTGTGAGCACCCCTCGCAATCCCTGCATGAGACCTTTGCTTGGCAAAATCTGTCTGCCTTGCCGTTCCGACCCTCCAAGCAAACTCCTTTTGGCCTTGGCTGTCTCCACCACTGCATCTGGTGTGGTAACATCAGCCCCCAGCTAACATGTCCCCTCAGATTCATGTATTCACCCACTTACACTCAAAAACTGAAAATGCCCCACTGCTTTGTAACGATTCTTTAATGATGTCGAGCACTCATCCAAGCGCCGACTCCATTCTGTATCATCTGCTGCAGTGGCACGCAGACGTCATTTGCTCCAGGAAATCGTTATTCACAGATGTGCAATTGTGTGGGGTCGCGTAGCACTTCCTTGGTCCTGAGAAAATGGGAATTGTTTATGTTTTTTATGTGAAAGCTGCGTGATGATGCAACATACAGCAGACTGCATATGCAGTCATGGCCCTGAAAATGCCTTCAGGACCTTCTCCTTCTCTCTCTGCTCCTGGAGGTAAGGTGGAAAGCAGGAGAGCACATCCGCTCTAGCCCCAGTTTGAACCTTTTGGTCTTCTCCAGCTCTTAACTGGCCAGTTGACTAAGAGGATGAAGAAAGGCGGACATGTTGTTTTGGTAGGCTTTTATTATATAGCATTTAGAACAAGTGACATTTACAGTGTACTTTTGAAAGGGCATTTATTATTGGCCATCCCAAATCTATCCTTGCACTACATGCACTTTTTATTGATCATTTTTTGACTGTTTTGATGACCTTTGATAGTAGGGTCACCATTAGCCTGCTGATGATTGCCACAATCCCTTTAGGGAGCCAAAACCAAAGGCATGTTCTGCATAGAAAAATTCGCTTTCAGAAAAAAAACAACATACAATCACACAAGAAACACAAAATAATCAATATTACTCAAAATGTTAAAACATGATATTTCTCATTTTTAAACGTGTAAAAAATGGTAATTTTTAGATTTACTTTTTTACTCTAATTCTATAGTTATCTTTCCCTGCTTACCATAAATTCAGTTTCATATAACTGAAAAATTTGCAGTTCTTCAGCTATTTGTAGTTGAAAACATTCAATTCATTCAGTGGTTTAATCAAGACTGTCTATCCATTCATTCAACCTAAAGCTGCTTATCCAGTACAGTGTCACAGAGGGCTTGGAGTCTATCCCAGCAAGAACAGGGCACAAGTCAGGGCTAATCCCTGGTAGGGGTGCCAGTCCATAAGAGGTCATACACATCAACGATCATACATAATTCGGTGGGAAATTTAGATACATCTATTCACCTATAACAACTTGTTTTTGTACAAGGAACCCCGTGGGACACCGGTAGGACAGGATGCAGGTACAGGAATTTAACCATCAGCGCTGCAGACCGTAAGTAATAGTTCTGAAGGACCATATCGCCTCAGTCAAGACTAAAAGCAGGAACATAAGACATGAGATATGTTACTATGACCCAGATTAAGAAGACATATCATTTGTAGGGAACTGCCTTGCATTTTTAATGTTGTTTATAATTCATTATCTTGATGGATTGGTTGGTGCTGCTGCACATTTTTAACAGACTCTCACTCCTGATACTATGATTTCTGCTCGTGATCTTCCCATGAGTGCAATGAAAAGGTAGCATGAAGAAGTGGGAATCCCAGTGAGGCAGAGCGTGCGGTTATAGACACCACAATAAATCAAAGTTCGCTTGGATTCCATTTTAATGTTCATTAGTTTATGTGGTGCTCTTGGGGGAAATTACTTTAAGGTTGTCAGAAAACAGAGACAATTTTGCTTAATCACAACAAATTTACATTAATGATTAAAGCAAGTTTACCCTGTAGTGGTGAGGAATCCTACTGGATGTCTTGTAATAATAATGTTGTAACTACTACTACTACTACTACTACTACTGATGATGATGATGATGATGATGATGATGATGATGATTGTAGCAAATAGGCTGCATCATCAGGGATATTTACATCCTGAGACCTGTTCCTGTCTTTGACGCTTAGGTTTTCACTTCACCTGCTGTCTTAAAACACAAGTAATTCTTGCAGAAAACTGTCATCATGAAGAAAATTATAGAGGGCAATTTGATGATAACACACAAAATGTGATCCCCCCCCAATACTTAATAAACTGATTATGTAAAAGAAACTGGAAAAATCATTGTCTGCTACATGTGAACTTTTTTTCTGGAACAATGTCTGCAACCATGCATCTCTTGCAGTTAGTACTCTTAAAACCATTCGCTAATTTTTGCTTACAGAATAGCTTGAATTACGGCAGGTAGTTGGCTTCTATAAACAGCTTGTTTGCAGTATTGTGATGACATTCCACGGGATGTGTGAAATCCTCACTCAATCCATTTTTTTGTGGTGCTGCAGGGATATCGAAGACCATGTTTATGCTAAAGTATACATTTTAATCTCATAGACAAAAAGCCAAATATTTTTCGTCATTATATGTTGATACAACTTTCATGGCTGTTTCTCAAAGTCCCTCAATGATAGTGAAACATCCAGGTCCACAGCAAGGAAAGTGCCCCAAATGGAACTCCAACCATCATGTTAGATTAATTGGTTATTTTGATGATTTTAGTTATTTTAGTAACCAAAACCAATTTTGTAAGATTAACTTAAAACCTGTCCAGAATTTCTATCTCTGACTGTAAAGTAATTTTAAGCCATACTCTTCACGGGGACTCTGGTGCAAGGTTGGTGTCAAGTGTTGGTTGATTTCTGGCTTAATGTTAATTAAGGCAAATTTTGTTTTAATAACCAATATATAGGATTGGCACTATGTTGTTGCCACACAAATATGTTTTCCTAAAAATCTATGCAGTTTGCGTATTAATTATCTTTATGTTGATAAACTTAATTATACTTACATATGTATTAGTTAGACGTTTGTGCACAAGACAATGTGGTAAATGCATGAGAAACTTCTCCAATCGTCTGATTTAATGTCCTCCCCCATTTGCATTCAATTATCCGTATTTTTTGCCAAGATCTCCTCAGCCCCTCATCATTTATACAACTAGGAATGTGTGTATGGTTACTTTTCCTCTATTCCCCTTTCCTTCTCTCCCGATCCCCGAGGTACTCACCTTCAGAGTCTCTTACCTGTTTTTGTTCCTTTTTGCTTGACAACTCACCAAGAGCCAGTCGTTCCTGAAAGTTACTAAAGATCCAGGCTCCCATAGGGGTTGACGGCAAACAAGAGTCGGCTACAGAGTTTAAGTGAATATCACTACCTTTCCCATGTTTCACAGTGCGGGAATTTCACTCACTAATATTTAGGTCACAAAAGCATCACAGAACTTGAAAGTCACAGTAATTAATTACACAAAGGATGTTATTATCATCTTTAAAGTTTTTTGGATTATTATTTTCACTTTTACTAATAACATACAGATTGTTTTGGGGACCATATCAATCCACTGTTTACACCTTATACACATATATATCAATTATCTGCTTTGTGGAATTGTTTATTGTGTGTCTGGGGATTCACATGTTTTATATGAATGATCAATGTTTTCCTTAAACTGTGCCTTGAGTTATCCATTGCATTCAAGTCAAAGTGTGTTGAAGTTACAGCCATTTCTTTGTTGTTCCTCAGCATTTTGAGCACAGTGCCATCACCCGTCAGCGTTTTATACTGTAAGAAATAAATTCCAGATTTTCCTGTATATTTGGACAGTGCCCAGCCGAATTAATGTGAATATATATGGGTTATGACAGCTTATTGGCACCATGGCACTGTTAATAATAAACAAAATATTTAACCTGGGTTGGCGTATAGATATAGCATCTGAGTGCTCTCACATTTTCAATTTTTGTTTTGGCTTATGATGCTATTTTTCCAGTAGGATGTTTATGGTATCATGGCCTGGTGATGGCTTTCTATAAAAGGCTTTGTGAGGTTATACTGCCTGTTGTATTCTTAGCTCAGCTGTGGCCTTGTGGAGAAAACGAGATAGAGAACGAAAGAGAGAGAGAGAGAGAGATTGTGAGTCAGCCAAATACCAGGCAGTCTATAATTTATCCCATCAATAAGATAACAGCACTGGCAAGCAAGGTGAGCAAATTCACACAGGTTATGTAAATGGCTGTGTCATGAGATCTGCTGTTCACCTGCTGTTTTATGAGTTAATAGATCATCACCATGGTAATGTAAGAATGAGGTAGATCAATTCACGGTCTTTCATTTGTCTTATCCTGATTATTGATAAGACTGAATTTTGATTATCTTCATGCCTGTAGTCTTAATAGAACCATCAATTGCTCCCTATTTAGCATTGAGCAGAATGAATTTTTGTTAGAGAGAATCTCATGACCCACTTCGCTCAATTCCTTGACTTCAATAATTCTTTGCACCTGTCCTACGTTTTCAACCTCCTGACACAAACTTTCCCGTTACTCATCTTCTTTCAGCCAATTGCATCTAGAGTCACTCTCAAGGCCTGTAAAGTTTGGGCCTTCCAAACCATAAATGGCTTAGAAACCCAACATTTCAGGAACACAAACATCCCAATGCTAGTCACAGAATGCAGCCCTAGGCAGCTTCTGGAAGTTTAGTCGTTAAATATCCTTTGTAAAACACACTTTAAGCAGGGAATTGGGCTTTCAGTCCCTCAGACTTGCTTGCCCTGTTTCACCAAAGACCACACCTGCTGTGTGAGATGGATGTTCTTATACGTTTCCTGAGATTCTCACAGCTGCCAAATGACTACTTATAGTTTGTGAGTTCAGTGAAAATAGCAAATGGTGATTCTAAGTTGTGTGTTGTAATGTTAAGAAAAAATGTTGCATAGCTGTCGAAGCTTCCTGCCCTCAGGATTTTGCAAACTTTTGCAGAATTTGAATGATTTTTATTGGCATGTATGAAAGAATAAGCAATCTTTTTTTTTCTTTTCATACATTATTAAATTTAAAAGCTCAATTCTGGCTAGAGTTGTGTTCAGCTGAGTTAATTGAATCTATCAAAAAGCAACTAAAGCCTCATTTAAGCAGGATTTTGAACAGAGTTGAGTACTCATTTGCTAGTATTCTGTTTGTTATTACTAATACTAGTAATGTTTTTGTTAATTTACTTTTCCTTGATTTGTTTCTTTTGATGGTACTTTTAAGTGTTTTAGTCCTGTACAGCGTTTTGTGTCCTCTTGTCTGTGAAAGCCTCTTTAAAAAGAAATTTTACTTGCTCACTTAAGTAAGAAAATAGCAATATTTTTCTGTGACGTGACTATTTTGCCAAAGCTGGGCTTGACCCAATGACCTTCTGATTACAGGTACAGCGGTGCAGACTGCCGAGCCACACACAGACCCCAATGTTTCAGAACGGTGGTAGGAAACTGGAACACCTACAGGAGACAGGAACTAGCACAACATGCAATCTGCACACATACAGGGCTCAGGTTAGGATTCAAACCCTGTTAGTGTAAGTGCTACCCACTGAGGCACCATGTTGCCTCACATATATATATATACAGTAATCCCTCACTTATCGCGGGAGATAGGTTCCAAGGCCGACCGCGATAACTGAATTTCCGC
>JAODUD010000040.1:25443055-25457406 GCA_026784285.1 Stomatorhinus walkeri | reverse complement strand
TGGAGATAAAGGAGTAAGGTAGATAGTGTAGGATCACACGCAAATATCACAGAGCTTAAATTCCAGGTGGCCTGAGACCAGGCCGAGCCTGGTACGAGAGGTACACATTAGCCTAGGCACCAAAGGGGGGTTAGTGACCCCACATACATAAACACACACACACACACACACAGATAACAAGGGAGGCCAGCACTCCAACTGTTATTTCCCAAAGATTTAGGTACCTAATGGACAGGGGTCCCTCGACTTGGCACACAACCCCCTGCCCAGACATCCTGCCTTACATACCACTCACCCAACAGACTAACACCCTAAAGAAAGATACATTTAAGTTTGGCTTTTGTATACCCTGTATATTGATTTACTCATGACTAGTAGTCTCAATATACAGATAGGTTATGTTTGCATGTGTCCTTAGACAATCTTAGTGTTTTGTGTGCCAGCCTTATAACCATGTTCACAGAGTATCACCTTTTTTACCCCTTTACACTTGAACACTTGTATAAATTTGAATAAATAAATAGATGTTAGCTACCACTGCATATATTTTCTCATGGTTATAACCAGAAGAAAACTTGAATAGTCTAACCAGGTATCTTAGTGTGACCTAACTTTCAGAGATTTTTCTTTCTTTGTTTAACAATCCCCCCCTTCTCTTCCAACATTCCTTTTTTGGTCCTTATCTGATCTTGGTCCATTAGCAAGCTCTCTGTGTTCTACCATGCTATATTAAAAGAACTGAATTAAGGTGTACATTATCCATTCTGGAGAAGGTCAACTGGGATAAGCCACACCAACTAAAATATGTTGTTTCCAGATGTGCAACTTATATGGGTATTACCACAAACTAACGGCCACGCCTATCTAAAGATAAGATGTGCTGATTTAATGTGAACATGTGAGGTAATGTCTGCACAAAGTGTAACATCTGTTGAGGTGCAACCCAAAACACCTGCATCATAGACTGCTTGTGAGTCAGTCACATACATAATATAAGCGATTGTTAATCAATTAATACAGATGGTATGAGGTGTGAATCTGTGAAGCTGGTATAGCATGTTTGGTGCTCAACTGATGGAGAATCACTCCTGATTCCAAATCTGGTCAGTGGTTACCATGAAAGTGGATGTATCAAAAATTATACCAACTTAATGAAAATCATCAGTAATGGGAGAATCAGTCGGGTCATAAATCCCAAAAGGACTGATACGGACCCCCTTCCGAAAGCCTGCCAAATGGATGGCCAGCCATTGGGCCAGGAGTCAAATTCCTGGTCATCCCTATTCATGACCTTTAGACCATAAAACCCTGGCACCTCAGAACAAAGGGAGCCAGAAAGACCATCATGGGAAAAGACCATCAGTGGGATCAGAAAGAACATCAGCCCAGGAGAAGAGAAGCCCACAAGAAGCTCCCCAGTGAAGGCCCAGCTGAACAGGAAACTGCAACCAAGACAAAGCTTCACCAGGAGAGAGAATCCAAGGGGCTCCACTCCACTGCTCCAAACATCACACCTTCCTGAGTGCCATCATCCCATCAGCTCTGCAACCAATTGCCAAGACCCCCCCCCCCCTTTCTCTGCAACCAAGTAAACCAACTTCCTTTCATTTTAACAACATAAGCTGTTCTGTTAACTTGCTATATGACTTTAGGGTCGTCTTTCCACAAACTGGGCTTACTTTGCAGAACAGTATTTCCCTTTTAAGGTTACTCATTTAAATCCTGTCATTGCATTTCCATAGTTACATTGTTTGTTTCTATTCCGTTATTTCGTGTTTGTTGTTTGTGTTAGGTGTATTGTCTGTCACGTTAGCTGTAGTGTTAGTTACATAATAAATGCATGTCTTTTACACAACTTCAGCCTCCGTTCATTGAGTGCTCACAATAGTCCCTGCCTCTGTGTGATCTTGCTATACGCTCTGAAACCTCGAACTCGCCTGAAATATCGTGAGAGTCTCTCTCATCGCTCGTGAGAGGAGCTTCGCTACCAATCTTTTACATTACCTGGTGATGCAGCTCGCTGGACGAGCCTTCTAACCTAGGTTATTAAGCAATATTGGTAATTAGTGAATCCCGTTTAAGTCTCACATTAACAGACTTACTGGGATATCGCAATCGAGTTTGGAGGAGCCGATCATTCGGCATAACAACTGGTTAATAATCAGTGTTAAATAATAATTAATTCAAATTTAATTAATTTCAAACATATTGGTGGAGATATTAACATTTACTAGCTAATAATTCCTACATTATAAACATGCTAAAATACCATCAAGGTGGTGGCAGGTTGTGATGGAAAGGGACGAGAAAAAGGGCTCTAACCTTACAAAGTTATTGCCTGCTACAGTAACGTAATAATAAAGAAATTACAGTGAGAGTAACGGTCATTTAAAGCTACAAACAGAATGAAACAATCATTTATCATGCAAGATTAAAAATATCCCAAAAGAAACACCTTGCTGTGCCTCCTTTTGACCCTAACTTTATCTTTAATTAGTGGATATATTTAGAATTTTCCAGTTAAAATAAAAATGTACATGTTTCTTTAAACACTTGCCAGGACTGTTGTTGAAATTCAAAACCAGCAAAATCGACCGACCCGTGTCACATTTGAAGAAAAAAAAAGCTGATAAGGCAATGAGAATCTTTCCCTCCCCCATTAGGAAGTGCACGTAGTTAAGTTTTCAGGCAGACTGGATTAGATGCCCACATGACACCCCCGCCCCCCAACACTCAAACAGAGACACGCCGACGGTTCCTGCTGCAGCAATAACCACTCAGCACTGCAAACCCAGAGTCATCAGTATGTGAAGCACTCGAGTTTCCACACGGATCACATAGCATCCTTAGAGGGCAGCAGTGACACTCAGTCTGCGGCAAAATGAGCCTACATACAGTACCAAAAAGGGCAAAACTAATTTTCCATAATGGACCTGCAGGGGTGGTTCTGGGGGGGTGGGGTTAATTATGCTGCTTGGGTTTGAAATAAATGTATTGTTATTATTATTATTATTTACATTTATATATATGGGCTACAATTTTGTGCACTAGGAACAGGCGAAACACAAACGTAAACACACTGACGGACTCTTAAGGTGTGTCGAGTTGGTGAAAAGCAAAGTTAAATAATCAAGATCATGGAAGCAAGACCGTCTAAACAATTAATCAGAGTGAGATACATATTTGTAAAAACTGTCAAACGAGACTGCAAAGCATTGCAGAAATAAATTATTGGTCTTTAAAATCTTTTTTTGTCTGTTTTTGCTTTTTGCCACAGTCTGCGCCCCCCAAGTTGAAATAGTCGAGAACCGCCACACCTGCACTGAACTCAATTATACTGAAATATAGTGAAAGCACGGGGTTCGCCAATAGTCAGATGTCTATTCAGTGACAACTAGTGGTCTGTCAGCATAATCATTTTGTATAATCATTTGGGATCATGTTCAAATGATAATTAAGAATTTCACGTCTCCAAATACGAAAACTGCTCCAAAAAACAAACTGGATGAAAATATACTAAATTACCATAAAGCCATGACTGGGACTGTATTCTGAATAATGTGTTTATTCAGACACAAAACAATAGATAAACAAACATTTAGTGTTACATTTAATACAAATTTATTGTTTCAGCAGGAAGTGAAAACAAAATGTCACTGCTGTCCAGAAAAAGCATGTAGGGTTGGTGTGGTGGGGGGAGGGGGGCAGAGGACATGTGGATCCTTTCCAAAAAAGAAAAAGATTTCAAGAGAGCCTTTTAATACAAAACAGGCTGTATCAGGGACTGCATAGCAGCCAACACCCACGTCTAGGCAGCCATTTTAATTTTGATACAGCTGACTGTGGACGGAAAAATTGGCGCCGATGTCAAGCCCATACTGGCTGATTTGGACCGGAGTACATCCAGTGGCACAAGCAACACCTGCAGCGGAACCAAGAACGGCATCCGCTTCAAAGTCTGCAGGTCTGGAAAGCAAGAGGGCAGATGGTACTATGGTTGCTTAGAGCGGCTGGCGTTCCAGGACACCCCTATGCCAGCAGCCAGCGATACCAAGGGGATCTCACAAACGAACGGTGACTTGCCTCCCCACCTGCTGCAGGGCACAATTTGGCATATGCCCGTGACACGTAGTAGTAACTGTGACACATTCAGGTGTAGTAATTACACATGGTCTTGGGATGTCAGACCTTATGCCACGTCTTGGCAGCACCACACTCAAAAGCTCTGTGCAACCAAGACCATGATGAAGAGGTGAATCGCTTACGAATGTATACAGAAAAACAACACAAGATGAACCTAAGGAGAGTCATTACAGGTCTTATACGTTATTTTTCTTACATTTTTTTTCCATATTTACAAAGCTGAGAGCTTCTTTGAGTTTTCTGTGGTGCACTGCTGCAAGATAAAACATCCATTTTAATGCCCTGTTTCAAACCGATACACCCCATCAGCAGGTGGCCAGAGGCTGTAGAAGTGAACTTATTGCTTTTGCTCTGTCGTTGATGACTGGGAGATCTTCACACAACAACATACGGCCAAAGAAAAACCCTGGAAACCTGATAAATGACATGTCCCACATTCTAGAAGAGGACCAACCAAACATGGCAGCTTGCTTCATGCCCACCCACGACTGTGATCACATTTACCATTCAGCACCAAAGAGGAGTTCAGATATTGTCAGTCGGTTCACATGGAAGAGGATCCACTTGGAAAACGGAAAGGAGAAGATAATGCAGGTGCTTCTACTCTGCCAGGGGATACAGAAAAAAACCACCTGAAATCCTACCAAAGGGAATTTAAGCTCCTCAGCATATGTGACAAAGACAGTAACCTAATATTGAAAATAATCAGGAAGCCTCATTCCTGTCAGCAACAGAACGATGTGATTTATGCATTATGAACCTTAACCCAACCAGTAAAGGAAACTGGAAACCAAATGCTCTTCTTACACGCTTTGATACAAAAGGGGACTGGGAAAGACTATCTCTCGGACAGGGTTTCTAGTGCATAACCAGTTCTCCATGGACCCCCAGGGATTATGAAAACAACATCCACAATATACATTGAGTGAAATGTATACTGGGTGAATACAGAATGTAACATACACGACCCCAAGGTCTGACACTGGAACCAAAAGCAGCTCTGTTCCAAATTCACACTGAAAAACAGCTTCCAGTTTATGCTCTTTCCTTACTACTGTGCCAGCATATTTTACATCATCTCCTTGTAATTCCTATAATAAATAAGGCTTCAGTTAAAGAGCTCCAATCAATATGCGCTTCCCCGGATGTCAGTGCCTTAGGGGCCGCTATTGGTGCCACTGTACAGTCCGCTCTATGTTTGATCTCATAGTGTCTTTACGCACCACCTGCTTGTCTCTTGCCTCACCCGCGCTTCTGGTCCCATAAGGAACATCAACAACGTGTGAGATGCAAGACACAACACACAGCTGATGCACCCCAGGCTGACCTACTGTCCTACTGTACCAGTAGGCAGAACAAACACAATCTTGCATAAAGTCAGTATGGACGGGCTGATGGGGGTGGGCAGCCCAGAGTGACTGCCCTCCAACTGCTGTTAACTGCATACATGATCCTCTCCTTGTTTGCTAAAGCTCTTTGTGGCAACTATGCTGAGAAGAGTGGTATTTCAAATTACTTTATTTCCACCCATCCATCCATCCATCCATCCATCTACTTTCAAAACCACTCACCCAGGTATCAGGGTGTAGATGGAAGTTACATATCAATAATATATGTATAGACCAATCTAAAATGAAATGAACTAATTAAAACACATTGAAAATAAGATTTGGTGATGTAATAAACACTCAAACTAAGTAAAAATTTACATGGTAAAAAATTTGATTGTAAAAGAGCTTTTCAATGATTATGAATAGTTTACATAAATTATTTATTTTTAAAGAATAGAGATATTATTCAACAGAAGCATGTAAATCTATATGATGGCTCCAGAGACACCAACATGTTTGAAAGCCTGGCATTAAAAAGTCAGACCGATGGTTTTTTAAAAGCTGCCTCAGCACTTCCATCCAGACAAAAGCAATTACTCTTCGGTGCTCAGCTACCATATTTGTTGATAAAAGTCATTGACATTTGAAGTAAAGGTCACGGTGGAAAGCATGCAGAGAACACAACAAAAACAGCGAGACGATCGATAAAGAGAATATTTGACTCTGTTTATGCTCTCAAGAGTTACTTTAAGATTTCATAGATAAACTCTATAAATAATCATCCAACCATCATCAAATATTGATGTCAGCCCTGCACAGTGTCCACCTCAATTCAGAGGCACAGAGCGCTCAAACTCCCACATTCCTGTTACAGAGCTTTCACATACTGCAGGACTGATTTCAGCGAGCATCTCCCCTACAGACGACCCATGACAGGTGTGATTATAGAATAAACGTCTAGGCGATGACAGCATGTTCCAGTATAATTTCTCACAGTACAAACGAGCGACACTCGTCTTCTTGGGCAGGACTGGAGTCACTGCAGTCACAGCTTGGACATACCTGCCGTATTTTCACAGTGTAAAACTGGGTCATGCAGACGACAGCATTCGGGAAATGGGGGCTTGGCCGTGTGGGTCTGCCTGAAGAAGAGTAACACCACAAAGGACCGGGGCATCTAAAGAAAGCATCTCAGCACAGCAGCTGAGGCTAAGGGACGCAGCACACATATATAATTCACGGAATAAGTGGCAAGTGCCCTCTCCGCATAATAAAACAGGGGTCCGTTGTTTTTTATGTTGTTGCCATTTTTGGTAAGCAAAAGAAAATGATACACTAGTCACCTGCAGAGCCCCTTTTACAGCGTTGTCTTACTGCCAATGTTTTGACAGCCGAGGTTCTGCTCACTGGCACACCGAAGAGGCACAGCAGCCTTCCCAGGAGTCACCGTACCTTATGTAGAGTTTTAAACTCTGCTGACACTAATATTAATGCAGTTTTGACCCCCCCGGCCCCAAGGTAGAACTGTAAAATTGTGTCTTACAAACCAAACAATAATTCCTGAAACATTACGCACTCCATAATGTCCTGTTCTAATATTTAATAATGTTAGTCATGTCTCTTAGATGGTATTCTATCTAACGAGACTTTTCAATTTAAAAATCCCTAAGCACCATATATTATTATATATTATTACCCAAATAATAAATATTATGATTAATAAATAAAAATGTTATCATTATACTTATAATAATGCTTCAGACTATATCTGAAGTGTGGCTTTTAGGTACTTGATGGTTTATCTTTTGCTTTTTTTATGCAGAAGTGCTGTGACGTTTTGCACGCCCGCCGGACGCCGGCCGCTGCCCGATCCGCACCGCCGCGCTCCTACCCCCTGCAGGGCAGCCTTGGCTCTCCGCACCGCCTCCTCGTAGCCTTCCTGCCGCAGCTCGCTCAGACTCTCGTAATACGCCTCCGGATCGTCGCCCTCGGCGAACAGCACCGGCGACAGGATCTTCCAGCCGCATGTGTCCAGTGCGTGTCCGAGATACAGCTGCAGCCGGCAGCACAGCGCGTCCATCTCAGCCTGGCTGACTTCGGGGAGCCCGAACAGCACGGTCCACATCCCCGACGGCTCCTCCGGGAAAGCGGGCAGGCACGGCTCCAGTTCCGAGTTGACGGAGCAGAGCTGGAGGTGGACTGCCCTCAGGTCCTGGAAAGAAAACAGTCCGGCCCAGCTGTAGTCTTCTCTGGCGCTGCTTTCATAGTCGTCCTCCGTGTTACCGGGATCATCTTGGATGGACGGCGGGTTCAAACTCACGTCCCTCCGCGACGGTCCAGTAACTTTGCAGCTACTTTTAATGGGGCTTGACATGGCCGCCGATGCACCTGCCGTTGGGGTCTTGGCGCTGCTCTCGCTGTCGGTCGCCGAGTATTCCGCCTTTTCCCTAACCGGACTCGTACAACACGCGTGTATGTTTTCCAGGATGGAGCCGACCACGCCAGTCTCGGAGTCCCTCACGATGCTCCTCCTTTGCACGGTCCTGTTGTGACAGGTAATGGCAAGCTTCCCCTCCACCTTATTCCAAGCCACAATAAAAACAAATTTGTGTTTTTCCTTTTCTTCAAAAACATTCGGCCGGACGGCCACCCAGCCCGACTCCAAAGTGTCTTCCATCGTGAACGACATTCTACGGCGATTCGGTTATAACCTCTTAATTTCCCCCCATCAAATAGTTTCCGATGGCGGTCCGCTGTCAAATTCACCGACTGAATATATTCAGTACATCATTAAAAGCTCGGGGGAAGACGAATATGCTGAGGATGTTTAGGTCCCTGGTCCGCATCGGATGCACTACAGTGTATAGGAGGGATCAGTATCGACATTAACACACTGCATGCGCCCCTTTTACTCTAGATGCAACGCAGCACAACATAAGGTCGCCTGTCGACGCCGCTTCACGGACAATGTACACGATTCGCACGGCTCTCTTTGTTTGCAATGGGACCTAGACAAAACTCCGTTGTCATATTCCATATTTTTCACTCCCCGCCGCTGATTCCCATGCCCCCCCAAAAAACTGCATCTCCATCGCATGACTCGATGAGCAACTTCCAGCTCCCCGGAAACACAGAAAGGCCTCGCAGTCAGCCTAAGATGAGCTCGGAACCGCGACGGCTCGTCATCCCGATGGAGGCCAGCATCCGTTTCCTCCGCGGCGCGCCGCGCTCCGCATCCCTCTCCATAGCACAAGATTCCAGCTGACTGGCTACAATGACGCTTTGGGCGTCCGGTGGGAGGGGGTTGCAGGGGGGGTTGCGTGGTACGAGACTAAACGAGTGACGCACTCGGCTCTGCCGCACCGAAGCCGGCGGAGGTCTGCGGCGGCGACTAGACGCGCGCAGTCGCCGCCGGATTCAGAAACGACCCTGAGCAGAAGGCGCTCAGCCCCCCCGCACCCCCCATGACGTAGCCGCTGTAAATTCTACGCCGTGCATTCCCCCCGTTACAGGGTTATAAGAGTGCTGGGGAGTTTCAAACGGGAAAGCGTGGCAGGTGCTTGTTAGTTGGATGGGAACCTGGGCTTGTGCCAGTTTCAGCAAAACTCCAGAGCCTGTTTCGTTGGCCGCAGCAGGATCCTGTCCTGTTTTTTTTTTTTTGTATTATGGCTTTTTAACACCGTCACACATTGTGCTTTAATTATTGATTATTACGCTACCAAAGGATGTAAATGAATATAAAGAATACCACTGGGCAAGCAAACGCCTAGTGTATTCTTTGTATTTTTGCCAGTGACATGCACTTTTGCATTTTTCGTGTACTGGTGTTAAGATACGCTAAATGATCGAAAGATTAAGAACCAAATACAAATAAACCAAGACTAAACGCTGTATATTATTGTTGAGTAGTAGGGAGACACTTACAGAAATGACCAAAATGACTGAACCTTAAATGAGCTGTGCAAGTAGTTACGGTAGTTAGTGTAGCACTAATGGTGCAGGTCGAGGACAACGCAAACTGCACGGTACTTTAATGTGAAGTATTTGGCCCCAAAGACCTATACTCTCTTCTGTTTGTCTGTCAAAATCAGTAGTACATGTAGTATAATTTACTTGTTTAATTTGGATATTTCTTAAGTAAGTGAGACAGTCCTTAAATCCCTAATACTGCTTTTTATGGGATGGAAAAAGTTGGAGAAAATATAAAGTTAGCTTTTGTGCTTATAATGCTGTGCCTTATGTCATGATCATTAGTTTATTGCAAACTTGAAAATCTTTGATCGGTTCAGGAAACAAATTGCGATTTAATTCCAGTTATATTTAATACTAATTTAGTGCTTCTTGTGGTAAACAAAAAACAGATTAGCTAAATTGCTAAGTAGTGCCACTCCAAGGATCATGACCTTGGCTTGGTGGAGGGCATTTGCATACTTACTGAGCCTGGTAGGGTCTCCCGTTATGCGCTAGTCTTTGGGGAGGGGCCAGAAAAACTACCATACAACAAAGAACCTCAATGAAAATACCAAATACAGCAAGTGTGGATTCCCAGAATAGAGTTACTGAGACGCACAACTGTAGCCTGCCCTGTTCAGTGGGCACATGGAGGGCAAGACCGCCCACGTAACAGAGCTAGGTTCAGCCTGGAATACTTATGTGGATCTTCTGCATTCACCATCCACAAGATTAAAGCTAGGGATCTGGCCCTTTGGGTGGCTGGTAGACGTCGACAATGGGCACTGCCTTTGGGAATGTGGTACTCTCTGGTGAACAAGGTAGAAAGGTATTGGATAGAGGTAGCTAGCTTCTTTACCGATATGCACAGTGTGGGCTCTGGAAGAAGACCTCTAAAGTGGAGGTGGAGTCCCTCCCATTTGGGAAGGATTGAAGGCTGAGGACCTGCACACCTGGAGTTAGGGTTGGGCAGTATGGTTAAAACCAGCAATTCTAACCTTTCAAGAAACACTGCTTATAGCATTATGGTAATAAACTTTATTAAAAGTATTTAACATACTGTAGATATGAAAGACACTGACTCATTATAGTGAAAGTTAGTAACTGTGTTCTGATCTCAGTTAACAAAAATACAAACAAATAATAATAGATACAATTGGTTGTGTTTCCACTGGTTATATGGTTTTGTTACTACTCTTATCTTTGCAAAGTTTACAGTACACTGGTCTACATTGGACTTTACAAATTAAAATCATTTCCATGCATCTGATTTAGAACCTTTTTTTGAATCCAGTTCTGCATCAGCCATGCCGCACACTGTTTAGCTGACCCGTCTGTGGTCCAGGTGTTGTTTACCATAAGTGCAATATTTTTTATCAGTCAAGTGATATATAAAGTTTAACCAAAGTAGTTACTCTTTAGAAAAGGTCAGTTAGGTTTTTTTTCAAGATCTAATCACTAAGTTGAGATCAACCGAGACAGATAACTGACAAAGAATTAAGATCATCGGTCTGTTTTTGTTGGAGTGTTGCTGCAGCCTCCAAACATGCAGGCGCACTTGCCGGTTGAACTGGGCATTCACTAGCCGCACTTACACCTAGTCCACAGCACGTATGTTTGCAATGTGCTATTTACCACTCGCTTTGAACAAAAGTGCTTGCTAAATTAAGTTAATGTAAATGTAGTGTTGTATTGCGATTCGTGCGATACCTCCAAAACATTTATGATGGATACAACTACAACCAGGAAAATTATCATCATATTGCCCGCCACTAGGTGGAGTTTTTCTTTGTGGACACCAGGGTTGCCTCTTTGCCCCAAACAGTAGTTTAGAATACCCAGCTTTCTTAGAGAAAGTGCATGAGGAGCTTAAAGGTACCACCCAGGGGCTCCGTGGTCCTACTGGGGGATGTAATTGCTCAATGGAGAGGTTGTGATGGGGAAGAATGGCTTTCTGGGTCTAAACCTTAGTGGTGAATTGTTCTGGAACATCTCTGCAAGCCATAGATTCAAACACAAGAATGTTCATTAGTGTACATGTTACCAAAGCACCTTAGGCTAAAGATCAGAGGTTCTGGAAATTTTGTCAAGCGGTGAAAGGAACCGTTTGAGGAACTCAAACTTCGGTAGGCAGCGTTAGAGATGTATGTATCTTATGATGGAGTTTATGACTGTAGCTGCGGTTACTGTGCTAGTCAGAGACCTCCACGGTGGAAAGGCTGCAGGGGTAGATAACATCTGCCTAGAAAGGCTGAAAGCAATGGATGTTGCTGGAGTAACATGGTTGATTTTCCTCTTCGGTGTTGCATGAAAGGTGGGCAAAGTGCTTGGCAAACTGGACTGGTGGTTTCTATTTTAAGGAAGGAGGAGCTTAGGTCCAGCTATGGTGGGATCACGCTTCTCAGTTCCCCTCAGCATATTCCAGTCTGGTCTGTATTAGCCTGGACCAGCTATTGCCTGTTACACAGATGACTGAGGATTCGAGGAGGGTGTGTTAACACCGTCCACAAGTGCTTTGTTTACTTGGAGAAGACATATGGCTGCATGCCCCGGTATATACTATGGGTGCTGTCGCAGGGATATGGGATACTGGGGACTCTATAATCTATTATTGGTACCCTGTATGATTGCAGTATGTCCTTAGCACAGTACTGCAGTAGTTCAGAGTGGGTGTTGGCCTCCAACAAAGGTTTGTATTTTCGCCACTCTTCTTCCTGATTTTCACAGACAAGATTTCAAGGCACAGCCGTGGCTGGAATGGAGTCTAGTATAAAAAATTAGAAGAAAGGTTCATCCAACCAGGACCTCTAGCACACATTTGAACAATTTGATGCTGACCATGCAGTTTCAGGGATGAGATTCATGGCTTTCGATCTGAGGAGATAGTTCTCTCTGAAAACCAGGATGACAGGATTGCTTGTTTCAAGTAAGGGGAGAGAGTCTGCTCTTGGTTGCGGCTTTTGTGCATGAATGATGGAAAGAGGGAATGTGAGATTGACAGCTCTGCAGGCTATGAAACCAGTGGCATAAGACAGTTCATTGAAATCATCCACGCACCTTTAAGCCATTTCTCCAGAACAGGGATATGGGGGCCAGAGAGCCTATTACAAGCAGTATAGGGCAGAAGGTGATGGAACACCTAAGGCTGGATACCAGTCCATAACAGAGCACACTCATGTTCATGCACAATCATGGGCTATTTTGAGACACCAGTTCTCTTACCTGCATGTCTTTGGATTCTGTGAAGAAACCCAGACAATACAGAGAGAACGTACACGGTCTACAAACACAGACTGAGGAGAGTTTACAACCCCCAGCTCTGGAGGGTTGACAGAACAGCACTACCTACTGAGCCATATGACACCTTTTTTTTCTGAAATACATCCACTGGAAATCCTGGGAGAGAGACTGTCATCCAGCTTCCATAACCGCTTATCCAGTACAGGGTCTCTGTGAACTGGGACCCTGTTCTAGGAAGTTGGTCATTCACAGCGTGCTATACATTTTGTGTAATTTAGACACACATGTAAAACCCAGCAGTACGTTTTAGGACAAAGAGAGGGAGGAAACCCACACACATGGAGCAACGAGTGGGATGTAAACCCACAACCTTGGAGGCATGTCCCTTAAATGCTTCCCACTGAGCCTTTAATTACAAATGGTGAAACTGTAGAAGCTTGGTAGACACTACAGATGCTGAAGAAACTTAATCAATTACTGCTTTTATTCTAAGGCTATTGAGATTTTGGATTCCTGATGGCATTGGCCCTTACCCATCAAATCCTCTTTTTTGTGGGAAATAGACACAGAAATAGGCCATTACAATTCCAATGTTTTCCAGCAGGGGGTACTGAATCACTGCATAAGCTTGACATCCTTTCAGCCTTCTCTGCAACTTTTACAGTTTTTCTGGGTCGCTTGCATGCAAATGTCACAACAGGAGCATCATTCTCACTGCTCTTGATGCAGCTCTCAAAACTCAGACTCACTCAACAGTGGCCTTCTCCCACCAGAATGAGGCAGTGGTACTATTCTGGCAATACAAAGCTTATCAATTTTATTATCAATTGTCATATAGAGGTGACAGATTCTACTATTTTCAGTAAACTGCATAAACGTGATGTTGCATATCATACAGAAATACGGTAAGTATGGGATCAGATACCTGTTCTCATTCCTGAAAGTGCATATTATAGATGCCACCATAGACCGTGTCACCTGAGGCTGCACCCACCAGCTTCAGCCAAACATAGGCCATGGATGATAACATGCTACACAGTTGTTGCCCTTATTTCATTAGACACCCTATGGAACCTATTCACTGCTCTCCCTCTACCCCTGCCCCTGGGCCCTTGTCCTCCGTGTGCTCCTCTCCCCCTTGCCATACCACACATTCAGACACCACGTCCTCTCACAAAGCCTGCTTCTTGTACCCGCAGGACACCTTCTTCCTCCTCCATTGTAAGCACTATTCACTGGGTGAAACATGAGCATCATATATGATTGTGTTTAATTACAGTAATGTCCTGCAGTGCACCGTGACTGCACCATGGGACTGCAATGTCATGCAATGCACTTGTGATACAAGATTGAAAGCATGTGTTTCTATTTATAACTAACTAATTTATAACTAACTTTTGTGTCTATTTACTTTCAATTTAAGGACAACTTCCTACTAACACTGATAGTATGTAATTGGGCTTGCTCTTTCATGCATATTTTTAAAAAGTGATTTGGTTGGAAATTCCAGTGCAATGCTGGACAGTGTTAAGGTGATCTGTAGCTATGACTGTTTTGATGAGTTGCCAAGAGTCAGATGAGAAACGCATCAACACAATGGCAAAACGTCTTTAGTAGTCAGATATGTGTAGAGACAATAGCAGTTTGTCCAAACACAATGAGAAATGCTAATGTGGGGGGGTGGGG
>JAODUD010000040.1:25327839-25337895 GCA_026784285.1 Stomatorhinus walkeri | reverse complement strand
AGCAGTGAGTTGCTATTTCAGATTTTCCAAAAAAATCTCGCTGGGAGTTTTTCAAATTAAAAATACAAAACCTTTGATGTCATAAATAAATAAGTGCTACATTCATCTCCACGTGTTTGTCACATATGTTAAATGTGATTTATTATTTACTGGTCTATGTTAAGCATATTTTGCTGTGTTGACAGCACGTCGTGCACATCATTCTTACATTACTACTTTACAGGTCTGTGTTAAGTATATTGCGCTGTGTTGACAGCACGTCATGCACATCATCCTTACATTACTACTTTACAGGTCTGTGTTAAGTATATTACGCTATCCTGATAGCACATTGTGCACATCATCCATACATTACTACACTTTTCTATATGCCACCAAGCCTTCACTATTCAAAAACTGTAACAATATAATGACATTCTCATGTTCTCTACAGTTTGTCACACCTTGTCAATGTCACACCTTTAGAGGAGATGGCGTATTAATACACTGAACAAGCTTATACACATAAACACACACACACACACAATAAGTTTTTTAAAAAGTAGATAGTGGTGCCCGCAATTATTCTCAAGCTGAGGCTTTATCAGACAGAACCATGCTGTTTCCATCAAATGCCCTCCGCTCTGGCTGTCGATTTCATAATGTGTGACATTGGAGCTGAATGGAAAGCAGACACGGCCCTGCTTTAGCAGCACGCTGGGCCTTTCCGTGCCATCGGTTCAGGAGCCTGAGCAGATGGGGGGTGTCTCTGGCAGCGCAGGGTTTGGATCAGAACATCTCATCAGCTTAGAGGAATCATGCTGCATGTTTTTTATTCCTTTGTCTTGCAGAATGAAGCTATACTGCAGTGAAATAGTGGCACAAATTTGGGTGTTAAATTAGCAATATGTGCACTTTAAATCCAACTTATATTTTGAAGCCTGGTTCTGTCATTTATTACATGATAATAATCTTTATTTTTTATCATACATTATGATATATTTGCTCCAATTGTTTTGAATGTCTCATTTTCTGTACTGTACATTGTCGTTTGTTTCGCTGTATTTTCTCATTTTATGTAAACGACTTTATTGTAGTATTGTTCTGAAATTCATGGTAAGATTGATAAATAACGACCACACTAATGAACTGCATCAGTGATATAGAATTGTGAGAGAAAATAAATGCAATTTATTGGCATAACTCCATTTGTGTTCTTACAAACAGTTTTGCACCCAACAAACAATGAATAAATCACTTTTTGAACATGCAATTATGTGAACGTAACAGCAATGCTATACCGTGATGAGGCATAACAACACGAAATGATCCATCAGAGTGGAAAAATCCAATGAAATAGGACTACAGCTCTGAATTTGTAACACAAATTAGTATTGCTTGCACTAAATTCCAAGTTTATTACATCAAAATCAATTGTATGAGTCGATTTTGAGCCCAGAAAGTGTCATTCTAGTATGACAATCTCGGCTTGCTTTCGTAACTGCTGATCTACCTGTACAATAACCTTTGCCTAAATTTACAGTCTGTGTTTGTAAATACTGTATGGTAGTAAAGCAACCAAAAGACTGACTGCTTAAATGAAATACATGGATTGTTGTGACATAGGCAGAGGAAGAGAACAGGATTAACAACAGTGAGATGGTGGTTCTGCCTCATCTCTGAAACAACCTCCCTGTCTCTTGTCCTTTCTTTAAGTTCAAGAAGCAAAGGCGTTGGACTTTTGGTAATGTAAATGCTACTATTTTAAGCCCAAATGTAAAAAGATAGCAGCCAGGAATTTTTGGAGGGGCAGTAATGAAAGCAAAGTTTGGAAGGAGGTCATAAGGTCTGGGATGTTTTTCCTGTAAAACATGAAAACTGAATTCATAATGGAAGATTGCTTTTGAGATGCGCTCTGATACCCAGTGATGAGTATTCAATGTATGTGATGCATGCTGAACACCCAAAGGCAGAATGCAGTGAGACAGAGTCAGTGATAAATACACACATTTTATTATATCATATTGATTTTACACAGATTATCACTTTCATATGCGGAGGTCTGTTCTGGTAGCAATTTATGTAAGAAAAACTAATACTTTCCCCCACGTTGCTTTAGTAATTGTTTATTATATTCCTATTAGGCAAACATTGATGATCAATATTATAGAATGCCAGGCTATGAATAACATTAACATAAATACAATGCCTCCGACATTAAAGGTGGATTATTTTTAATGATCCAGACAATGTCGGTCCATTGACATCTTCGAGCCAATAATAAAATGTTAGCTTCAGTGATAGATTAGTATTGTAGTTTGTACTTGCGTTCCTCGTAGAGGGGGTGTAACGCTTTATAATTACATTCCCAGGGTGGAAAGCTTATTAGTTTTATTCGGAGTTCTTTTTCTTTAATTGTTAGTCATCCTGAATGACTTCACCATCACAGCTCTTAAATACAGGGATGGCTACCTCAAGACTAAAATATTCCCAATATTCTGCAATAAACATGTCCAGTGAATATAATTTCTTTCAGGAAAATAAATATGAAAAAAATGTTCTGGTTTCATGATTATTTCATTATGAAACAATTTATTTTGCAACATGTTTGAGGTATAACTGCATTTTGGTTTCCTAAATAATTTTATCATTAACTAGAAATGAGATTCTAAATTGGTGAGATGTTGATAGCAATGGCCTGTTTTGATAGCCTGTACATTTCCCATATCAGGTCCCTTTCCAGTGTATTTTTGGAATTTGTGAATTTTGTGTACAAGTTTAACCAGAAAAAAAAAATTTGTTACAGGATTAAACACAATAATCAAATAAAAATGATTTGAAATAGTAATTGAAAATATAGTGCAGGTATATGAATACAATAATACCAAATTATATTGTGAGCTACCAGTGTCCCATGCAAACATTCAGCCAGTCATATATCAATATATGGCATGGAGGCAGTGACTCTTAGAATTAAGCCCCAACTTCATTGCTCCACCCTTCACACCCAGAGGTCTTACTATGTTTTCGACATAAATACCCAATAATTAGCTTGGATATGGCTGCATGGATGTTCAGTTATGTTGGCACGTAACAGCACTGAGTGTGTAGTTAACAGTTGGCCCATAGTTATGTAGTAGAGATGGTGAGCCTAGAGCTGATGCCAAAAATGACCGGGCATAGGGCAGAGATGCCCTGGATGGTGTGTAAATTCACTGCAGGGCACCTGCTCACATGCGGTTAACTTAACTGCCTAACTGCATTCAGAGCTGTAGCCGGACAGCAGAGGACATCTGCATGAACATGCAGAGAACACAAACCTTCACACAAACCATAAATGTGTGGGACCTAGATGCCAGCCCCATGCTGAATGTACCCAGGATGCAGGACGTAAATATGTTTATATTTTATACTGAAAGGAACATCCAAGTGGTGGCATGGCGGTACAGTGGTCAGCACTGTCACCTCACACCTCACACCGCCGTGGCTCCATGTGTGTGGAGTTTGCATGTTCTCCCCGTGTTGTTGTGGGGTTTCCTCTGGGTACTCCTGTTTCCCCCCCCCACAGTCCAAAAACATACTCAAGTTAATTGGAGTTACCAAATTGCCCGTAGGTCAGCATGCCTGAGTGAATAGTGTGTGATCCTGCACTGCGATGGGTTGGCGCCGCCTCCTGGTTTGTTCCCTGCACTGCACCTGGAGGCTTCAGATGCCCCACAACTATAGCACAAGTGGTTATAGAACATGGATGGATGGAAGTAATACCCAAATTTCAGAACCAATGGACAGACTATTATGAACACCAGAAGGTTTGTATTTGTCTTGTGCTGGAGCGTGACATCATGTCACATCCCACATGTACCCAGAGTTTAACAAGGGCAGCCAATCAGGAGCTGCGTGTCGTTAAACACTTACCTGCCCCAGCACGCTGCATACCGAGCGTCCTTCTCCATCAAACCTGCCCTTCCCTTCCAGTTCCAGCCCCTCCACACCCTCCCCTCCTGCTGACTTCCCCATTGTTCTTAACCCCCCCGTCCCTCCCGTCTTCACAGGACCGACTCCCCCAGCTCCCCATCTCTCTCTGGTTTCCTGAATAAACCCCCTATTCCCTGTATGTAGCCCCCTTTGCAAACAGCAGGTGTACACTGTACCTTAATGACTGAACGTAGCTCTACATGCATAGCAGCAGAAGCTACTATTGTTGTAAATGTGCATTTAATAAAGAACAGGCTCGATTGCCTTCCACTGAAAAGATTCCCAGTATGACTATGATAAACTTTGATTAAAACTAATGTTTTTTTTTTGTTGATTAAGTTAGACGAATTTAAACTAAAAACTACAATGATCCATATAAAGCCAATGCAATTGTGAGGTCTTAGACGTCAGTACTGGCCACAATACTCGGTTAACAGCTCCATAATAAGTTGTCCACTTTTGGTGATCATAAATATTCCTGTACAGTATTCGATTATTCTAGTGCATTTTTTTCTTTAAAGAATCCCAAAAGTTGACACCGACACTCTTATCCTTTTCTCATTCTGGATACCATTTGTCTCGAATGGGGTTTGGAGGTGGTCTGTTACTTAATTTGCCTTCAAATTAGTGGAGAGTCATGGCTTGACGTACTGCATTTCTGCTCACATTAAACCATTTGAGCAACAGAGAGAGTTTGAAAGTTTGAAAATATTTGCCATTTCCTTCATTTTGATTTAGACGCCTTTCGCAGCCTAAACCAAAAGGAAATTGAGAATAATTTTTGGTGGTCATTTCAAGGACACCTGTCATCTGCGTAAAACAATGCAATACAATACAGATTTCTTCTCCTACAGCTTTTTGCACACCATTTACTTAATTATGTATATTAAGGCTTTTTAGCAATTAGTCAGTTGATCTAAAACACAGAAGTCAGATAAAATAGACATAATCCTGCAATCTTATACTCCTGATCGACAAAAAAGAATCTAATTCCACAGTGGCTATGGATTTTTAATGTAAAAATGTTTATTATTTTTCAGAGAAATATATGCATGATATAAATTCCCAATTAATAATATTCTTACATAGCTTGTGGTGTGTTTTGTTTTTACTTTTTGCCCTCCCTGAAATACCGTGGATCACACATCAGTGTAATCACAATTACTCACCATCTTAATTGGCCTGTCTAAATCAGAAAATCGAAAGCTCTTGGCTGTGTGTGGATCAATAGTTTTATCTGAAAGTAGGAGAAGGCAGAGGAGAGGCAAACTATGGGAGATCAATGGGCCCAAGACAACAGTCAGCAGGTGTGGAGCATGAGGATCTCAGCGGCTTGGCTGCTGTATGTCTCCGTGGGAATGGTGTCCTGGCAGGCCTCTGTCCAAAGTCACTGCCACAAGCCAAGCAGCAGGATTCCTTTGTCATGCTGTGTTCATCACACTAAAAGGTTTGACAGCTAAAACTAGCAGGAAAATATTTAGGAAATTCATCATAATATTTTAAGTGGTTTTGGGGACATTTTGCCTTTCGATTTTTACTACATACATACTAATTTATGAAACGTTATTATGTGGCTATTTCAGGGTGCTGTGAAGTCAGGTGATAAGTGTACATATTCAGTTCTTCCATTCCTTATTAAAATGTGTTTTCTTTCACCTCAATAATCCCTCTAAGAGACAGTTGCTCATCCTTACATTGGATCATAGTCAGACAGCAATCACTTGTGCATATTCCTACCCCAGATTCTGCAACAGCTTTTGTTCCGTTTCATTGCCCCCACTGAATTTAAGCCTGTTTTAAATCACATTCCATAGAAAAACCTGGTTTCTTCCTTCTATCCTAATGTCATATCATTCTGTTTACAATATTTCCCAAAGTGATTTAAACAATTAGCAATAAATGTATTAAGCCAAACACAATCACAAATAAGAAAAATATTCAAATCATTCATTACCCTTCTAAAAACTGGCAGTGATTCAGTATTGGGAATTTCATTAAAAGTCCGTGAGGAAATGCTGTCAATATTGTCTCACTGATTTCACATGATCAGTTTCTGGCCATTATACAGTGCATATAAAAATCCACACATCCTTGTTGAAAATTTTCCTCTTTCTGACATGAAGTCAGAAATCACAGCATAATTCCAACTATAATGTAACATAGAAAAAACAAATACGTAATTAGGAGGAGAAATAACTAAAATTAAAAAACAGTTCTTTCGTATAGATTATTTTACCTATGTTGTATGTGACTCAGCTACACTTTTGCAGTTTTTTTGTTCAATGACTTGTACAGTTACCTATTATATCATGATTTTTATTATACTGACTATCCCATCCATCTATCCATCCTCTACAGTCTTATCTGGCTTAGGGTTGGAGGGGTGGAGCCTATTTCAGGCAGCACAGGACATAAGACAGGGGTGCCCCCTGGACATCATGCCAGTACATTGCAGTGCACATACATGCATACATACATACATACATACACACAATCATACTTTGAGGCCAATATAGAGACACCAATCACCCTAATTGCCTAATTGTCTTTGTATTGCGATAGGAAATGCACACGACACAGGGAGCATTTTTCTGTTCTTCAGCAATATGTAGAGTTAGTTTATAAGGTACCACTTTGCACTGTATATTTGTTTAAATTATGTCCTTGCCAAGACTAACTTACATCACTATAGCACTTAACAAGTATATTATTTACCACTTTATACAATCAGATATTTATTTGAACAATTGAAGCCTAACACAATAACTTATCTCCAAGGTTACACCAGGACATTTTCTTGTATTTTTCACATATTGGCAATTAAAGGTACCAAAATACACATTTCACTTTTTTTTGCTTGTTTTTATGAATTCCAAAAGGAGACTACATAATTGCATGGGATAATCTTGTACTTAGAAACACTCCTGGCATTTGCAGAAGAACCATTCTGGCAACTGAACCACCTTTACGAGTAGTCTGATGCACATAAATTACTGTGCACGTTCTCCCTTCACCGCCACTTTTCCAGTTCAGCGACCAAGACAATGCGTTTGCTTAACACGCTGCTCCGCAAAGTGTTCCTCTGCATGCCAATTGATCGGAGATGCATTTATACTACAAATTGCCCGTACCAATAAAACCATTACAGTTAGAGAAATCCTGTTCGCCACCTCTTATGATGTCAGTTTGCCTGTATGCCAAAATGGTATTGAATCTAAGGAAACCTGTGTTATGAAAAGTGCGGTTTGGGTAATTTTACATTAGCTAAGCAGCATTTCCTCTTGGAAAGCTGGAATTAAACTAAGCATTCATGGTGAGCCTGGAGGTTAAGTATGAGGCAAGGCGCCCAATTGTCTATATGCAGTGTACCACCGTCTTGCATCAGCCTGACAATGGCCCCAGTTCTGTGCAATGTTCCCTTTAATTACCTAGCTGGGGAAAACAAGCTTTCAACATAAATGTCATCAACGCCATTTATTCTACACTTCCTCTTCATCAGAGTTTAATGGACCTTGTTCAAGCCCAGGTTCAGATCCTGTATGAAGACGCACGCTTCCCTGCCGTCTCCTTGTGCTCCATCAATTGCTATGTAAAAATAATTACTGTGAATGAACCTTTTCTTCTATTCAAATAAAATAAAAAAGCTGCATTTAAAGGTTCTTGGTCTCATAATGAGTTTAGGATTTTTATTGTGCACGGTAATCACTGACATGCATGTTTTGCCGGGAAATGTATTTTCTTTGGCCGTAGCGGAGCAAAAAGGACAAAGATTAGACAGAACAGGCATCAAATCTTAATCATGACTATAAGAGAAAAAAATGCAGAAGGATGCATAAAAACCCAGCAGAGATTTAACACATGATGCCAAATAACTTTTAAACATTTTTCATTACTTGTACCTGGCAAATGAAGTGATTTATGTTCAATGTACCGATTTAGTACACATTTCCTTACAACCGTCCATACATATCCCAAGTGCTTATTCAGTAAAAGGTAACAGTAAGCCTGAAAGGGCAGTCCTTCACAGGTCACAGACACACGTCCATGTCCGCCTGCAAGCAAACGTTGAGAAAAAAGCTTGTGTTGTTGCAGCAAGTGTGTGTTAACATGCCTGCTCGGTAATGCATGCGTGCCTTTAGTACTATGTCATCTTCCATTCCAGATCTCTTCCATACATCAGTTACATATGAATCAGATTTTTAGAGTTTACGAAAAAAAACTGGACATTGCATTTAAACCCTGCAATTCATAGAAATGCACATATTCAAGTTATACATTTGAACAATTCATGGAATCCTGTTTAGAAGATTAGTTATTATAACCAGTTATTCAGGATTGCACTGGGAATGGAGAATTACTTTGTTCATCACTCTGTTAAAGGCAAACAAATAACTAAACGGCTAAAAATATGCCCCATTACTAAAAGACAATGGAAATCTAGGCAGTTCCTCACATAAATGCCCTTCATACACAGCAATGCAAGGACATGGAGGCGGCATTAAAAAAATCAATGGCAGTAAATGGGTGGAGCTCTAACACTAAAGCTCATATTTTATACTGAATAACTGATAGATTAAATTACAGTTTATCATAGATCTCTTATGTTTCCTTCATACAAACTCTCACTCCTGGCCTATTTCCTTCTCTTTTATAGGTATTTAGTAAAATTTTTGATCGTCCCCTCAGGCGCAAAGAATACAAATCTTAGGATCTCTTGGTAATTTTGAAAAGAGACAAAAGAGATATTTTCTACATTTGAGAAAGGCAGTCAAGAAATTTGCCGGTATAATAACAAACACACATCCAACATTCGCAGGCAAATACAATAGTAACACCTGCACAGCAGAAAAGCGTGACTAGATGATAAAGTGAAGTAAAGGGGAAAGCGGCCTTAAATTATGGCTTAATTATACGTTTACCTTCTACTTATATTCTATTATGGATCTTGGAAATAACTGACAAAATGCTATTGGGAAAAAACGGGTGGGATAATTTTAAATGATTTTATATATTTTAGATGCATAAATGTATACTTTAATAACAGCATATATTGACTATTAAATGCATAGGTTGCACAGATGCACCACACATATTATCGTAGAAGGAGGTTTTGCAGCATCAGAACGCTGACTACCAGACTAATTCTAGAACAGTTTCTTGTCACAATACAGCCGCATCATAAATAAGGAAGCTGGACTATCACGATATTACAAAACCAGAACTCTATGTGAACTCATAGGTGTTACAAGTTGCACATCCATTGTTTATTTTTTGCTTGTATTAATTAAATTGTTCTGTAAGCATTCCGAGGCACATGTTGCACCTCGAACGTTGAGCCTCAAAAATGCCTTGAATCTTGAGCCTTGAGATCAGCGAAGTGGCTCTGAGTATGCGGACTTCTCACACTATCCCTACGTTCCAGTGGGTTTCCTTCATGGGTTCCCATTTCCTCACTCCTCTGTTTAGCATCACTGGTGTCTAAAGTATGCATACTGTAGAAGATTAAAAACCTGTATACATGAGTGCTGGCTAATTATGGCTAATTATGTTTATTTTACTGTTAGCGTTTACAATTACCTCGAAAGACAGGTGGACAGAAGACACAGCTGAAATCTTCCATTATACCTGTGTGTGTTTGTTTGTATGCGTGTGTGTGTGTGTGTGTGCGCATGTGTCTGTGTCTACGCATATGGGATAGACAGCTGAGATAAGGATACGATATGGGGCAGATGACCCAGACGGGCCCTTCAGCCACTCCAGCCTTTGGCCTGCCAATAGTGAATCAGCACCAGTGAGGAACATTATCGATCAGATAGGATGCAAGCCCTGGTGAACTCCATCACAGAGGTCACTCTCAATTACCACTTTTAATCGAGGTGCTCCTTCAGCTATGACTCCTAATGGGAGTAATGGAAGATTAGCAAGGCACTGGGAGTCAGAGTGGTGGTTTGGGAGGGGGGCAGAGAGTGGACATTTCCCAAAGTGTATTGTCTTGCCCTTCGTAGTTTTCTATGAAATATAGATAACAATCTATCTATCTATCTATCTATCTATCTATCTATCTATCTATCTATCTATCTATCTATCTATCTATCTATCTAT
>JAODUD010000040.1:25276206-25287199 GCA_026784285.1 Stomatorhinus walkeri | reverse complement strand
GAGAGAGAGAGAGAGAGACTGTCACCTCAATGTGATAAAACTTATTTTTGTGGGGACCTTTTTTTGAGGTCTCCACAAAGATCTATGAAAACCTGAAAATGTGAAGTCTTGTATTTTGTTTGGCTACTTATGGTTACGGTTAGGGCAGGGTAGGGGCTAAGGTCGTCATGTTGGGATTAGAGTTTTTCCCATAGAGAGGAATGGAGAGTCTCCACTAAGATAATTACGAATCTGTATGTGTGTGTGTGTGTGTGTGCGTGTGTGTGTGTGTGTGTGTGGAGGTTTGCTGAATCAGTGTCGGTTCTGTTATCTTCAGTCTCATTTGACAGAGGCGCTTGGCCCTTATAACACATCATTCTAAAAGTGAATAGAGATGAAGGTGGGGATATTGAGTGACTCTATAAAACATCCCGGACACAATGGCATGATTGATGGGGGACAAAGCCGGAACACTACGACAGGGAGTCCTGGGAGAGGCTGCAATGTCACTGCGAGAAACCATCTCCGACAACGAGCCAATCCTGGTGGAGTCTGCAGTCTATTTGTATGAATAATTAGCCCTCCCCTCCCTCGCGCCTTTCTCGCAGTCGTGTTTACTCACCGATTTTCTCAACAAGACAGCCATCGACACTGGATGGATGAGGCTAATCTGGAAAAGAAACCATTGGGTTTTGCAAAGGTTACAGGTCTTAAATGGAGAACCATACCCCACCAAATGTAATCTACCTGCAGATTTTCGACGCTATAGATATCTAATTTTAAAATCTATTTCGTTTTACACATGCAGCTGGAAATAATCTAAGTATATTCTTTAATATGCTTTTTTCACATAAAGTTAACGGTAACAATTATTCAGTAGCGGAAAATACATCGGACATAATATATATATATATATATATATATTCTAAATGTTCTAAATTTGAAAATGGGAAGAAGGGAAGTGTGCTTATTCCGAATCCTGAACTTTTACCTGTTCTAGATGCAGCTGCTCGGTGCTGAAAATTATGATAATAAAAACCTACAGTTATCTTTTCTATAATTATAAGAAATAAGGAGATTCGAGACTGAAGTGGAACCAGCTGCTCCTCCCTTACAATTCAGTGAGCAGGCGCCCCTCCTGCCGGCTCCAGGCGTAGCTTCCCTAGACCTGTTCCTTTTAATATCTCACTAATTACCCTTCAGTGTTCATATACACATTTTCACTAATTTTACATTTTCTATTCCAGTGGTGACCGAGGCACATCACAAAGAATACATCACACCGTTGTACTTGCAGCACAGAAAGCTTATGCTGCCCGTCATCTTTGTGAAGGTAATTTCTAGGCAAATTAGTAAGTCCAAGTGATAACCAGAAACCCTAAATTCGGATTCACGCATTAAATTTATCAGCCAATACTTAATTAATATTTAGCATTTCTGTGACAAAAATTCAATGAAATATCCGTCAAATGATTGTACGGGCTCATATGTAGAACGTAAACGTGTTCGCGATATTTGTATTCTTTGAATGTATGCTTTTATAAGCCCTATAGCAAACAAAAGACAGTTCAACCATATATAGCCTACTTTCAGTTCATCGCTACAATTAGTCGTGAATTATTGCCGAACTCTGACAGACGTTGCTTGTAACTCTTTTTCATTCTAAACAGCCCTAATCAGCAGTTCTCATTACAAACGCTGATTAAACTGCAAATTATCCAGCGGTGGCCCTGCTCTCCCGGACCATCCGCTCGTTCAATATCAATTAAGGGTAGCAGCACTTCTGCAGCCTCTCAGCGATTCCAGCTGCCTGATAGTGGTAGCCTACTTATTAGTTTGGAAAACTAGGAAAATACCAATAACCAAGGGTTAGAAAAAGGGGGAACATCGAACGATTTTTATATTTTTGCACCTTATACATCCGCATACCATCCAGCCAGCCACCTATTCTACAACTTCACTGTACGATGTTCAGAAAACTAAGGGGCTCAGAAATCGTGGATCGTGAGATACGTCCATTCTTCATGTCAGAAGATCTTGCTGTTCAATGTTGGTCTGAGAAATCATACTACATTCTTGTAAAATGTAATAATTATGGCGTTATTCATGTTAATTGTAAGTAAGTAGGCCTATTTTAGTAATTTAAATAATGAACACCAAAGCGAGACCTAACATTTGAATGCCCGTTACCCAGAATAAGCAATGAGACATTCGTTTAAACATAGGCGTTGATATTTAATTATTTAAAAATATAATTCTCATGTCTTGGAGTTAACCGTATATCGCTCGAGAAAAATAAATAAAAATAAATAAATAAATGTTAATAAAAATTTAAAAAAATCTGAATGTAATATTGCTGTAAGTGGCATTTTTGGTGTACTTTTCATACTCTGCATTATTTATATTTGTTTTTACGTATCAGTAGATCTAATGTATCAGAGTATTCATTTGGTGAACTGTATAGACGTCAGCAATAATAACTGCATAGCATTTAACATAAATATTTCATAAACTTACAAGAAAAAAAGCTTGTCTTATACATAAGTTAACCATAAATCACTGAGAAATTTTAAGAAGCTACTGAAATAGATTGTTTTCTTTATAGATATTTAATGGAATAAAGCACTTGTCAGTTTCTTCATTTGAAGCAGACAGTTCACAGCAATCCAAATGAACAATGGGCAGGATAATTTTGCGCAATGAAATTAGTTAAACTCTTTAATATTTATCAGAATTGAGGGTTTGTTATTCAGTGTTCAATTTCATTTTGATTATGGTGATGGAAAAGCAATTAATCAAATCAGCTGGAACCATTTTGTACAATGCATTAGTGTAGCGTTTGCATTAGTCTGGACTGAAGTATTACTATTCTCATGCATGAAATATTAAACTAATTTTTAATTATGGGATTTCGTTTTATTCAGAAACTCTATGTTATAATCAGTGTATAGAGAGGGGTACTTACAGTATGATCATCTCTAATTATATTACTTAGTCATCATTATATTAATTGTGCTTATATTTTTGAAAATTGTTACAGTCTTGTGTATTTAATATTACAGTTATTTATTCCCCTAACATAAAAACGATCAAGCTTATAATTTTAAACCTCATTTCATGTCTCATAAGCATAATTGCAATAAATAGCTACAGTATGAGACTTTTGTGGACTTGAAGCTTTGCCGATATTACAAAGTGTCTCATGCTTTTCTATATATTCAAAGAATCACAAGCAAAAGTTTAATTTAACATATTATTCAAAGTTGTTGATTTGTATGTTTGTCTCTTTTATTTTTAATACAGTCACCACCTCACCAAGATGACGTATCTAATGTTAATTACCATAAGTACTTAATTCTGATGTAACTGGATTTGTTCTTGCATAATAGCAACGTTGAAATTAACATTGTTTGATTTACATACTGTATTACTGTATGTAAATAATACAATAATGTTTTGTTTTATAATAAATATTTCAAGTTACGCCTCATACAGTATACTGCTGATTACTAAAGTCCAATGGATCATCACTAGAAAATCAAAATGTCAGGCATCAAAATAAAACACATGTAAATTTCTTTTAGGTTCTTCCAAAAACCACATATAAATACCTCTTGCCTAATACAGTAATTTGACGGGCCCTGGAGTAATTCCTGAGAGCTGAGATTATCGAATGCAAAGGCACTCTACTGTCACCGAACCAAAGTGATTTAATTGCAAATGAAATAACATCATCTATGAATGTCTCCAGGATAAGCACTGAGCAGATGAATCTCTTCAGAGTTCGCCATGCAGGCAGCTATCACATGTGTTAGCGTGGTTGTAGCGTAATTCTTATGCTAAATTGCAGCAGAAATCAATCTTGATTGTAAATAAATGCAAATCAAATAAAATAATTATGTACACAACCTCATACTAGCCTTAAATACATGGTTGGGGTTGTTTACACGTGTATTTTCTGTAGGTATAGGCCTTGAAAAGGTCAGCCATTCTGACACACGTTTCATATCCTTTGGATAACATGAAAGACCAGTTCATGGCTTCAAGGTGAAAAGTGTCAGTTAATGGGTGAGGAATGTTTAAACAAGCCATTTGATTTAGCAGGGTACATTTTCTTGTTTTCTGTAGGCGGTGAAAGCTTTTTGAACACCCGATTCATTTACAGTGAAATTTTGCGTAAAAACCATGATTTTCTTCAAAGCAAGTCAGTGTAATACCTGCCCACATTTTGAATGAATGGAAATGACTGAAATAAGCCAAAATGCAAAAGGAGCCGTAAGACCTTTTGTAAGGAGCCACAGCAGTGATGTAGAACCCGATGCTTGGTGTGTTTCATTTGTCTTCTTTTAACAATATGCACCAAGTAACTTCATACTAACCGAATGTCTGGTAATGGACAGACACCCTGTGCATCACAACCCTTCCTAGGTTCGGGATTCGCTGCAGCCCTGTACTTCAGCTGCCCATGGATGGATGGACATGACTAAACAATGTGGAAACAAGCAAACAGACACATTAAAAAAAATGACTCCTTGTTTGGACTTGAAATTTGTTCATGCCCCACCTGTCTCCAAAAAGAGTTGTATTATATTTAAAGTTCCATTTGGTTTGTTTTAGCATCTGCCTCTACGCTGCTGTTTTACCATTGTATATTAAAAAGAAAATGCATTGGCCTATCAACTTAATTACATTCTAAGCCTCGTGGTATGTTAAATCTTCCCTGGGATATGCAGATAGCATTTCAAGTAGTGAAACAGCAGTGCTGGGGGTGTATTATGCTGTTATACAGTTAAATGATACCAGTTGGTGTGCTGGCCTAGAGCAATGGGTCCAGGTGCAGAATAAGTGATCACCATCCCAGTGCAAAGTAAAAGGAACCAATGTCGCCGTACGTCTGATTTCCTCAGAAAGTTGGAGCCGCCGTGTGCAGCTGACTCGTCATTTCGCACACCCTGAACTCGCGCCTTGTGGAGTGGATGCCCCCTAATAAGATGACAACAATAATTTAGTTTCCTCGTTCCAGCTGGCAACAGCTACAAGGCTCAAAACCACAATATTAAAGCAGCCCGAATGTGTGTCGTGTCTAATTATTTTTTTCTCTTTTTTTTTTCCAGGCAGCTGCTTTTCCATTAACGTTGGGAAAACACAGTGGCAGGCCCATTTAAAATGTGCTGAGCTTAGCAATCCCAGCTGACACCATAGTCCAGGAGAAGAAAAAAAAACTTGTTCCAGGCACATTTTTGTCTCACTGACTAGTCATTCTTACAAACTCTTTTCTCATTGCAATAACAGATCTATGAACCCTTTTTATATGCAATAAATGTGAATACCTATATTTTTACTTGTACCACTACTGTATTTATTACTTGACAGCTACACTTTAAATCGCTTGTAACTTTTTTCATGCTAGCCCCATGTTCTCGGAATGACAATAAACCATCTTATATCTTAAGACCATCTTGAATTCTGTAATTCCAGCCCCTCTGACCACCTCCCTTAAATGGCTGGTCTGCAATATTCTACACAGAATGCAGTCCAGGGTCCAAGGTGTGTATACATATCCCAAGAGCTACAATTCACATCAGTCCATTCAGTAACTCAGGCAAAGTGGGTTACTTTGCTGAGGGTCAGCGTTTAACAGAACTGATTAATGATGGAGGGCTGAAATACATGTAGCTGACAAGCAAGCAATTCCAACTAGAGAAAAAAAACTGTTAGCTAAAATCATTATCAGTAGTGATATTTTCAAACTCCATTATGGCAATCAGGCTGGAATTTATTCAATACATTTAGCTCATTTGGTAGTAATTGATAAATAATCTAAATTTATCAACGTACGTGAGCACATTTCACTAACAATCAAGTAAAAGTGGTCCATTTACCACCTGAGTTGGTCCAAATTAGACCTAAATTGATGATCAATTAATCTTAGTAGGAGTAGTGCTTGTATTTGGTGAGGAAGCACAAGTGGTAATGAAACAGAGCAAGGAGGGAGAGGTTAGTGGAATCTGCAGACATGTGCTCAACTGCTGCCTCTTGCAGGTAATGAGTAGTCAGCCAGCTTGCAAATTGACAGATTTATCACATCAGGATAAAAGACGGAAGTCGGAAGTGTTACGGGGCAGAGCTGAAGCATCCATTTTGTCCTTTAAATGCCCAGAACAGGGGAGCAGGAAGAATTAGTAGCGGGCACTTCCAGATCAGGCTGCCGTTCCGTCATTTAGAGTTCTATGAAGGTCATGTATGACAAAATCTTATAAAACAATCTTGGGACAAAAGTCTACAATTTGAGCACATCTCATCTGCACATTGACACTGATTCCCCAAGCCATCATCTGCATGCATACAGATACCGGTCTATGCTGCTATCCAAACATAGAGTGTTCCTACTGTAAGCCGAAATAACATAAAAGGCAGAAGTGATTATCATTCCAAAACTGAATAAATAAACCTACCAAATCGTACCATATAACACATATAACCTAAAATGACACTAACATACAGTAAAAGAAGGAATTATATGATAAACACTATCCTATTTATGGTGTGGCAGAATTTTCTATATTCCTGCATAAATATGACATAAAATATCAACAGATCTTCACACATTTCCTAAAAGTAGGTGAAGAGAACACAGTTGAACAAATGAAACAAAAATATTAGACTTGGTCATTTATTTATTGAGGAAAATGGTCCAGTGTCACAAATCTGTGAGTGGAAAAAGTATATGAATCAAGCAGGTAATTTGAAGGTGAGATTAGAGTCAGGTCTTGTCAATCAATGTCATGGCAATCAAGTGTGAATGGGCATCCTGTTTATATTAGAAGAATAGGGTTCTATCAAGGACTTCATCTGTAAACACTTTTGAGCAATATTATTGTCTCATGCCACGGACAAAGGACATTTCAGAGTACCACAGAAAAAGAATTGTTCATGCTCATCATGCTGGAATTGGCTAAAATCTGAACTACACGAGACAGATTGTGTAAAAAATGGAGGAAGTTTAAGACTATTGCTACTCTCCCCAGTACTGGTCGAATGACAAAGATCACTCCAAGGGCAAGGCGTGTGATTGTCCTCAAGGTCACAAAAGAACCAAGGGTAATTGCTAAAAAACTAAAAGCTTCTCTCACACTGGCTAATGTTAATGTTCATGAGTCCGCCATCAGGAGAACACTGAAGAGCATGGTGTGCATGGTAGGGGTGCAAGGAGAAATCCTCTACTTTCCAAGAAAACTTTGCTTCCCATCTAGAATTTGCTGAAAGCATGTGGGCAAACTTGAGAGCCATTAGAGTAAAATAGAACTCTTGGGTTCAAATGAGAAGTGTTATGTTTGGAGAAAGGAAAGCACTGCATTTCAGCATGAGAATCCCATCCCATCTGTGAAACACTATGGTGGTGGTATCGTTCTTTGGGCCTGTTTTGCTGCATCTGGGCCCGGACAGCTCGCCATTGTGGACAGGACAATGAATTCTGAATTATACCAGCAAATTCTAAAGGAATATATCAGGATATCTGTCTGTGGACTACATCTCAGGAGAAGCTGGGTCATTCAGTCAGACAATGACCCGGGGCACACAAGTCGATCTACTAAAGACTGGTTGAAGAGGAATAAAATAAAGGTTTGGGAACGGCCAAGTCAAAGTCCTGACCTTAACCCAATATAAATGTTGTGGAAGGACAGCTTGTAGGTCATTTGAGAAAACAGAGCAATATCCCTGAGTTGAAGCAATTCTGCATGGAGGAAAGGACTAAAATTCCTCCTCTGCAAGACTGATCAAGACTTACCGGAAGCATTTAGTTGTGGTTATTGCTGCAAAAGGGGTCACACCAAATATTAAAAGCAAAGGTTCACATATTTTTGCTATTCACAGATTTGTGACATTGCATCATTTTCCACACTAAATGAATGACCAAGTACGATATTGTTGTCTCATTTGTTCAACTGTGTTCTTTTTACCTGCTTTTACTGTGAAAGAGTATCCATTTATAGAGGAATATGGACGATTCTGAATGGTTCACTAACTTTCAAGTACCACTTTATGTAGAAATAATGTATATGCATAGAAGTTTCACTTACCAGAATCAATACAGTCATACATTGATTAAGGACAGGGATACGTTCTGAGAAATATGTTATTAGGCAATTTCGCTGTTGTGAGTAAATTATAGAGTGTACTTACACAAGCCTAGGTGGTATAGCCTTCTACACACCTAGGCTATATGGTATAGCCTAAATAACTATAAATAGTACAGAATAATAAATAAATAAACCAGTAACATGGTTGTTTATCATTAATATGTATTATATACTGTACATAATTGTATGTGCTATACTTTTATATTACTGGCAGCACAGTTTGTTTTCACCAGAACCTCCACAAACACATCTGTAATGCATTGTTCTACAAGATTTTTTGAGCTCCATTATAATCTTATGGGACTTTCATCGTATATGCGGTCCTTCTTTGACCAAAACTTTGTTATATGTAATATATGCGGAATGTGGTTTGGTGTTAAATATACAAGGAACCATGTAAACACCCCAAAATAAAACTCTTAATCTTCTGCCTCTCAGGACACATGCGTTCAATAAGTCAATAAAATGTGTGTTTTATTTTCTTTAATTGACAAGGTGATTGTGACACATGTTAAATAAATGTCAATGTTTAATGCTTGGGGTTTATGAAATTATAATAGAAAAGTGAACAAATTATTCTCAAGGGGACAGAGTCAGAATGTTGAGTAGCTGAAAGGAGCCGCAGATGATCATTACTTGCTCTTCCCAATTCCTCTTGTGTGTAAGATCAAAATGGATGGTTGATAATATACTTAAAAACGCAGTAGAGTCACAGCCAGTCTCCAGCCTGAGAGTACATCAGTTCTGCTCTGGAGGTATCTCAGGGAATCCTGTCTGCTTTCTCACTTTTCCATTTCCAACTCACCTACAGCCCAGGTGGCTCCTCCCACAAGGCTGCTTCCCCTTTCACTTGGTTTTCTCTACCTGCTGGGCTGATGGATGTCTCAGTCTCAGCCCATTGACTGTAGGCACTGTAATGATTTGTGTACTGGTGTAACGTCCCTGAAGAGACTGTGCCACTGAGTCCTTTAGACCAAAACACTGAATAATAACCACTGAGGAAAATTTTCAGTCAATGTTCTTTGTCTGGAAATGACTTAGGAAAAAACACCCGTGGTTATGAGAACATATGTGAACCCAGTCTTTTATTTGCAATTATTTGAATTTGCCTAATGATGTGTTTTGGACTTCAGGTGGAAATCCACATATGAGAGGGGAGAGGACACAAATCAACCCAGAAGACAGGAAGCAGTGCTGATACCCATTTAACCATCATATGACCTAATGGCAAAACTTCTCTTTTTTATTGATAGTAGGAAGTGTCTTAGAGTATCTGGATTTTTAAGTTATTATCATACCACTGTAAGTTTTTCAATACATTTTCAATAAAAATGCTGAGCAAAATTCTTCTAAGAATAGAAGTATTTTCCTTGATTTGAGTGATTAACACTAGAGTGACAGGAGCCCCTTGTTTTCAGAATAGTTCACTGAAGCAATGGCGGAGTTCTGGAGGGATGCTGGGTGTAGCTGCTATAGTGTCTGTACACATATTACTTAGGCCAATAGTACGAACATTATGAATAGTATTTAAGTGTTTATTAAGATGTAGAACAAAAAAAAACTATCCACTGAAATATTTCATTCCAGTGGATGCTCTTTGGACTTACCTGTAAAGATTAACTTGGGAAACAGGAAAAAGTAAAGAGTGTCACAGGACACATAATTGGCCCATCAGATATTTAATTAACCATTTCAAATGAGGTTAATTTAAAAGAAAAACCCTTCTTCAAGGGTTAGTTTTAACGTCGTGTTACCTTGGCTACAGGTTGCTGGAGAAGTTATTGTCAATTTGCCATTAATATGATTTTCATGAACCCGATCTACCCAAAGCCACTGCCCTTGTCCCCTTAGAATTAAGGCTTTATTCAATTCCACAGAGATGTGTTTTCGCTCTGTCTCTCGGTAGAGAATGTCAGGAAGAAATCTTCCCACACAAGGTCCAGAGTATTTAAAGAAATCTTGTGACTTAAAAATTATTTTCCTGGGGCTGTGTGTATGATGTTAAGATGTCAAGACAGTGAAATGCTGCAGATTTCTACTTTATTTATTTTTTTAAGTTTCTCTTAACTCATTAAAGGTTAAAACTAGTTGAAACGTTTGAAAATACAGCATTTTAAATTTCATTTATTATAGCAACTGGTTGATGTTTTACCTGAGAACAGAAGACACAAGTTGCCGAGGAATTATTTTTACCATCAGTCTGCCACAGACACATTTTCTCCACAAATAATAAACCACATGAGCAGAAGAAATGGATCTGCAGCCCAACCAGGCCCAGCAGTGCAATAGCCAGTAATGCACAAGGTCAACAAACTCAATCATACTCGCTTTTCAATATGCGGGTCATTAAATTACATTGTGTAATTGCAGAAGAGTTTTCTAATTAACAGCACATGTTGCCAATTTAGTGCCACTCAGAGTCATCGCTGACCCAAGTCCTCCTGCCTGCTGAGCTGTCAGTCTCCCTCCCGCCTGAATGAATGACGTGCGGGGGGGAGCTTGCACTGTCTCTGCCCTTCGCCTTTGCGTGTCACCTCCCTGCTAACATCTCATTTTAGTCTTTTCCCTTCTTCTCTGACACAAATGATAATTCAAGAACATTGATATGGAGCACAAAATACCGCTGTCGAGGAGCTAATATGGAGCATTCTTTTGTCTACAGAACAACATCAGTCCCTCTTGGGTGAATCTTCAAGAAGGAAAGTTTCCAGTTCTGTGAGGTATGAAAGGGGTGGATATCTTCTTGAAGATTTAATAATTTTGGGTCTAGTGACTGGGAAGGCTATGGCAGGTAAATGGTAAATGGTAAATGGCAGGTGTTTGATTTCATCCTGGTGTTCATGAAAGAATTCTTGAATTTGTCAGCGTTTAGA
>JAODUD010000040.1:25262595-25276106 GCA_026784285.1 Stomatorhinus walkeri | reverse complement strand
TGGTAAATGGTAAATGGCAGGTGTTTGATTTCATCCTGGTGTTCATGAAAGAATTCTTGAATTTGTCAGCGTTTAGAGTTGCTTCTTGGAATGTAGTGTTACGATCCGCAGTCTAGGGTTGGGTGTCGTCCAGAAAAACAAACAGGGAAAGGACAAGGGAATGACGAGACAAGAAGGGGAACGGGAATAGGGAACACGAGACACAAAGGGATCTTTTTTATATAATTTTTTGTATTTTATTCACAGACACCTCACAACAATAGGTGCAACAGACTTCGGGAGTGACAGAGGCCAAAATAACAAACAAAACCACATCTAACGAACACAGTGAACCTGTAGGCTTCCCCTGGAAACATACGCCACGTAACAATAGGAATATTATAAGAGAACAGTGTTTGCACCAGAGAGCAAAATATTCCTTTATCAATATATAGCCATGCCAGCACTGGACTTAAAGATTACTACAAGATGGCCATCCATACTAAGAGAGTTTTCACACCTATAGTTCAGTTTCTCTGGTCTGAATCAATTGATGAGTTTGTAAACATGTAGCATTTTCCCCTCTTTTGGTTTCCCAGAGAAAAATCCGAGCGAAGCAACGGTGCACCATTGGCGGGACACATTGTTTGGATACATTTATTTTCTTACTTTACAAATTACTGTTTTGATAAATGTGCTTAGAAGTGTTTAGCACAAGTCGAACTTTTAGGATTTGATCCAGAGTTCTGAACGGATTAAGTTCAAGTTCTAAGGTACCACTGTATCACCATGCTGATGAAAAAGGCTTAGATAACATAATATATGGCATATTATCAAAATACTACTCAAATCTGATTATTGACAGCATCGCATTCTTTTGTTTCATATCATAATCACATCATATCGAAACAGCTGCATATGCAGAACTTGCATGCATTATTATAATTCTAATGAGGTGTAGAATCCCACTGATATGTGCCTAAGGTTTATAATGGATGATCCTGTCATGGCTGCAAGCTCATGTGATCTCACAATGATGCCTCATGCTGTAATTAGAACTGCATGATTTTCTGTTTCCCAAATAACAATTATATTTTCTCAAAGGAACACTTTTCATTTATGACTGGCTTGACTTGCATTCAGCTATTGTCACCTGCTTAAATTGCAAAGACTGAAAAAATCTATCATATTATTAATTCATCCACTTTCCTTAACTGGCTACTCAGTACAGGATTTTAATGTAAGGCGGGGGAAACCTGGGGGTTCATAGCAGGGCACACACTCAAGCAATCACACTGTGTGGGCACCAAGAACCTAGTAGTAGTAGTGAAGTAGTAGTAGTGAAGTAGAAGTATTAGTTTTTAGTTATTTACATTAATAAAAAAGTATAGGATAGTTTCATTTTAAAACAATTATTGCTTTATGCTTGACCATTAGAAGAAACATGATCAGAGATTTAATGATTTCATTAACAGTTAAATCTAACCATTCAAACATTAAAGCCAAGGTCAATATCTCCTATAGACTGAAAGACTGATTTTTTTGTGTTTGTCTCATTGCAGTTACATTAGATATATCATGTGGACTTGCAAGCAGCAGAGGTTTTGCAGACTGTAGGTACGTTACAAAGCCACTATCCAGCCACTTTTGGAAGCTGGAACTGAAGTTAACAGCAGTTAAGTTCTGTGTATCATGAACAATGGGAACAATGGTGAAATGAGAGCAATAGTGTAAACTCAGTTATAAAGATGACTAAGCAACGCATGTGATGTCTTTCTCAGTTCTGCATTAATGAGAGTCACGGCCCAGTTGGCCGCTGCTCATTTCATTTTACTCTGCTTTTCTCCTTTATGGTTTCCTCCTTGTAAAACTGGCTTTGCTTTTCCAAATTGGCTTCAGAGATGACAATGAATAAAGACATGTGCACGACATGGGTAATGCATGAAGGGATGAGTCATATTTAGGCGGCATCAGCTGCTGTGGGTTTCAGGATATGTGCAGATGGACAGTGTGTCAAGGCGAGATACGTGTGTGTCAGTGTATCAGGTGACAAAGGTTTGTCATCCCATTCCGTGGCACTAAAAAGGGAAACAAACAGAACAATGTCACTGCATCACAATGATCAGACCAACGTGCACAATCCAGTACATGCAACAAACCTTTATAATCAGTCTCTAGCCTTAAGCCAGTATCATCTTTGTCCATCCTGAATATTCATTATCTGCATGTGATTCTGGAGGTCTAGAATCTGGTATTCAGAGTCTTTAAATCTCTTTATATCTATTGCCCATTGGTTCCTTAAAGAGTAACATAAAAACAAAAACAGACTGAGCATAAAATATGCATTTTATTTCACCTTTATTTTGAATAAATGTTGTAACGATGGAGAGAAATCCATCGATTATCTATAGTATTTAATACATCTGGGTCACAGGGAAGCTGGAGCTAATCCCAGCATTTTAACCTAATCTGCAGGTCTTTGCAGATTGCTGTGAGACAACAGTGCTAACTACTGCACCGCTGTGCCACCCATGCAGGGAAATGTAAATACCAATAACATATGTAACAGCAACATAAGTTGCATGGTGTTTAATAACATATATTTATTGCTAAAGAGCTATAATTATATGTAAAGAGTGGTTATTAAAAATAAAAGCCAAGGAAGAAACATTCTTTGAGCATAAGCAAAAGATCAAAAGTATGACATGAATTTTTGTGATTTAAACCCTGCACAATGAAATGATGCATTTCTAATGTTGCCTAACTGGTCCTTTTCACTTATTTAACCAACTGCAATGCAGCATAAAATTGATACAAAGAGGAGTATTCAGTAAATAGTAACCATCAGTTATATGGAAAGTTTTGAAATCACATCCAGTTATATTGGCCTTTCCATTCTGGGCTTCTAAAATGGAATGATGTTAGTCAGAATAATCAATTTTACATATGATTTTCCCTAATTGAAAAGAAAAACACCTTAAATAAAATGCATCATTTGTAGTGCAGCTAAATATTGTGCAATGACAATGACATGCAGGTTAAACAAATGCAATGAGTTGCATCATGACAACTCAGTAGCTGAATCATTACGGTGTAGCTCAGCCTGTGACTCTGAATCTGGTCAAAACTGGTCTGCACAAGTTTAACATTTTTCCCTTGTCACATTTCTTTGATTGTAGTCTCCTCCCACAATGAAAAAGACTAACAATTGGCTGATAACTCACTTTCCTTTGTGTTGTGGGGGGACGAGGCCTGGAACCTATTCTGGTACATCTAGTGTTGCACCCCATCCTTCCCAGGATCTCCATGCATCACTGCAACCCTGAGTAGATATTTGGCTGCTAAAGACAGATGGTTATACATCACTGTCTGTTCCTTGGGGAAAAATGACTCCAGTTTAGCTAAAATCAGAAAAAAAATACATCCATTTATCTTCTAGCTGCTTATCCTGGTCAGGTTTGAAGGATTCTAAAATAATAATCATAAAAAAAAGTGGTATTATAGCATTGTAGCATATTTTAATACATTTTCATGCAATTATATAGCTGTAACCTTTGTGTATTTATATACACCTAAAAGCAGCTATTGGTCCTTGTTACTTTTAGTTAGGCTGCCCCACTTGGTCTAAATCTACTTCACAGATTATCTGGTACAGGTGTTGGTCACCTCCACAGCCACACCCACCTCCAGATGATGTTTCCCCGAGTAATCATGCACACAAGCAGGTAATTTAGCGATATATTAATTAATTTAAGTTCACTTCAGTCCGATGACTTGGGGTAGCTTTCTGAGTTTTCAACACCTTCTGCTATCCTGGACTGGTTTATCTTAGTGATATAAATGGGTTTTATTTGTTACGGTTTTGGCTTGAGGATCGTCATTTGCTGTCTTGCCTAGCTGTGTATCCTGCGCTGGTATATTGCTGACTGCCCCTCCTTTAATTTGCTGTCTTGATCGTGGTGATTCTCCTTCAACCCAGTTCAGCCCAACAATCGCTTCTGCAGCCAGTGGCCCCAATTCTGTCAGTACTGAGCAGTCAGAGGCTGAGCTGTCCGAGGGAAAAGCCTCACCAGCAGAAGACCTGCATATTATTATTATTATTAGTAGTAGTATTATTAGTGTTTGTTGTTGTGTTTTTGTTGTTATTGTTCATTTATTTGTTTATTTGTTCAAACTGTTTAGTATGTGTCCATTTCCATCGCTGACATTGTTAGTTACATTGAGAGGCACTGCATTTCTTTAACGTTACTACCAAAAATTTGCCAAACAGCAAATAAAAAAATTTAAGTAATAATAAAAAATAATAAAAAACTCAAGTTGAAAATCACTTCTGTTTTAGCTGCTATAGTGTAGTATAAGTTATTAAAGATGTAAAAGCCTATTTAGGTTAATATGCTTTTTTGTGCTAATATATTACACTAACCAAGATGTTGTGTCCCGTCAATGGAAAAATCACTGTACAGTGCATCTAATGTTGATGATGTGCAAAAGAATCAAACCTCCTCAACCTTAATTCTGCTTTAGTGGATTTCAGGTTGGGGAGCAGAATATTATTTCTCTGTGTTATTAATAGAAAATTATGCTCATATAAAATAGCCCATTGGCTAAATTATTTTATAGTGTAGATGCCCAGATTGTATATAAATATTGTTTGCTCAGTGTACTGTGTTGTTCTGACCTTTTTCTGATGCATTTCTTTACAATAATTTCTTGCATTCATGGAAATATAAAAATAGCTCGTTTTTAATTTCCAATGAATCACCTAAATCAAATGATGTGGCAGCAAACAAAATGTTGACTATTGTCTACGGAAGCACAATGCAGGCTGAAGAGAGACCACTAAAGATCATTGCCGTCACCCCTCCCAAGGGAGCAGCGTATACAAACTGTGATGCTTCGTTTTCTACCTGGCAGATCCTATGATAAAAAATCAAACGCGTGCCATGTGGGAGTATGCGTTTGCCGCTTAAAGTACTGCCCAAAGACATATGTAGGGCCTGAAACTATACAGAGCGGAAGAAGCTCGTGGTTAATACGGTGAGCGCGTGCATAATTTTAATAATTCTGCTAACCGTATATTCACAATTATCTCAGATTTTATCGCAAAACGACGCTCAAAAAAGAAACGTTTTCAGTGTTTCCGGTATTTATATCCTGTATGCAAGTTACTTTGTACAAAGTTGTTTAATTTAAACTTGGTTCCATAATGGGAGATTAATCATTTTATATTAAACCTTGATATACATGTCTCATCATTCATATCCACTAAAAGAACTACAAATGTAAACTTCGACAGGACATCTGATAGTAAATCAGTTGTATTTTGTCATTTGCTTTTCATTATCACTAATTTATAATCATAGTATTTATAATCAACGTTTCTTGACATGGTCCTTCCCAGTGTTGTAAAGGCAATGAATAATTTATATGTAAATACCATTTCTCCTAAAAGTAAATGTTAAACACTTCTGAAAATATTTTGTGCATATTTTGCAACGTTTGTACGTTCAAAAAAAATTCGTGATAGTAATTTGTTTTATAACAATATCCAAATGAAATACCTGTGAATGTGAACGACGCATTTACAGATTAAACCAACACACAATAAATAAACAGAAAAACACTTTCGCATGAACTTAACATTGGCTAGGCTTCACCCTACGGATTTCAGTAACTATGGAGTTCATCCCTAAAGTCTCATTACTACAACCCGTATTCTCCGTGACATTCATCCACTCCATCTCATTAAGAAAATCGCTCTTCAATGCTGATTATTTTATTTGGAAGCATAATTATATTTCTTTCGGATATATCACGGTTTAATCGAGTCCGCATGGAGGGCAGCTGCAATAATTAAAGGACCAGATGCGGCAGCCGACGCTACCTGGATTCGCAGCCGAAAGAGGGCACACCTGACAGCGCTTCGGCTTGACACGCTGAGCCACTTTCCTTCCATCTCCGGAGCTCAGACGCAACAACTTGTTATTCGTAATTCCCCAACTGTCACTGAATCACTTGCACGAAAAAAGCAATTTGTTACAATTACATTTTTGCTAATAGAAAGTGGATTTTATATTTAGATTGCTGTTGCTAGGTGAATATGCATACGCCCAAATAACAATTATTTATTTTGTCTATTTGTTTATTTATTTTTGTGGACAAAATAGTGTGTTACCACAATGTGAGCTTTGACTGATTGCATGCCTGTCACATTCCGTAGTTTTGTCTATTATAAAAACTGCATTATTATTATAGGCTATAATCAATGGGAAATGCTTGATGTCTGATACACATTTTCTTGTGATTAATGCGAATGTTTACCCTCCTGTACAAGTATCACTGTAATATGTGCCTTTAGATTAAATTGGGAAAATTAAAGATTTCTTTTTATGTTTGACCGATATGACTTTGTACAGTGCGTGGCCAAGATATGTGGTTCGGCATATTTCTCTTGAACTCTGCAGCAACAACAACAACAACAACAATAACAACAACAAATAAACTAACTTTACAACTTGTTTTGCTTTAATAAAAATTATGTTTCAGTGCAATAATGGTATGTTACGATTTTTTAAATATAAAGGCTATAGTCTATTTAAAATCGGTTTAAAATCGTCGTTTCTAATGAATTCATTACAGGTTTAAAATAATGTTTCCGTTTGCCCAGGGGAATGAGATATCATATAAACAGACATTCTAATTGTATGATAATAATAATAACAACAATTAAAAAAAAAATAATAATGACGATGATGACGACATTATAATTTTTCTCATTCTTCTTGTTGTTGTTGTTATTATTATTATTAATATTATTATTATTATTATTATTATGAAGAAGAAGAAGATGAAGAAGAAGAAGAAGAAGAAGATGATGATGATGATGAATTGTACGTTGATTTCATAACGGCAAGATTCGCCTTTCTAGTAAAGCAATCATCAATAACAGATATTGTTATGATATGTTATATCATATATAAATATAATAGCACTGTTAAGTTAAATCAGGCAAGATATAAATAGTGCAATAATTTCGAGATGCACGTTTATAAAAGGTCGAATATCACATACCTTTACCCATCACAGTCACATAACATCAGAATCATTTCATTCCACCCACGTAAAAATCCACAAACTGTAGCTCAGTGGCCTCTTTTCGTTTTTCAACGAATTCTTCAATCGTGCAGGTCCTCCACCCTTATAAAACCAAGGTGGAAATTTGGGAAGAGGTAAACATAGGATAACTTACTCCAGCGCGTCCGGGGTAATCGAATTTAACTCTGCTGGGTGATGCGAGTGGTCCTGGTATCACCAGACTGGCGAAATATAAAAGATAAACGGAACCAGCGTAACCTAGGAAAGAAGGAGAAAGGACTCGAAGCCGCTGAGGTTCTCGCTCGGCTGAATCTTTTGTGTGGTACTTAAAAGACTATTCACCATTTAATTGAGGCGGTTCATACTGATATCTGACAAAAGCCAATCTGTTCTAAATCCTGTTCGCCTTTATGACTATATATATGTGGGTCTTGGTGTATATTGTCATAGACCAAAACTTGCAATTTTTAGGCCTAATCACGTGGCATGATTTGTCGGACCACATTTCTTATGTCATATTTCACTTATTTGAATCATCGAGCTTGATCTACTATGACTTCAGATGTGCAAGTTTTAAAATATATGGGTGTTTGTGTTGGCATATACGACAAGAATTTATTGTCCTTCAAAAAACCAATACAACTCAGTTAGATATATAGGCATGTATTTACACAGATGTATCTGCAAATGAAATTTGCTGAGATTTTAAATGCCAAATAAACGCCCAACGGTGTATGTATATTTGTAGTAGGCCTAATTATGATTTACAACACCAAAAACTTTAAGTTAAAAGCAGAAAAAGAAACGAGGCCCGCAGAAAAACATGAGGTCATGCGTCAAAGTAGGAAAATGTTTTATATTTCGCATAAATATATTAAACCCGTGAAAATGAAAATGAGTTTAAATGAATGTACTCATTGCTGCAATATCTTATTTGGATTCGCATTTTGAAGATGGTCCGTTCTTGAACATTTACGCTTTAATGGTGATTAAATACAAATATTAACGGTGTGCCACGTTTATTATGTTTGGTTTAAAGTAGTTACAGAAATTAGATTAGGTAATTTCCCAGGATATAATTTTACATTGAAAGCTAATTAATCGAATTTTTGAATGGCTAGGAATAGGCTGGTGTTTGTCTAGTGAACGTGAGTGGCTGGCGACTGTCGCTATAGGAGCGAGGCTTTGCTTCTGATTGGTTCATATTTGGAGAAGCTCATGGGTTACTTCAAGTATTAGGCACCACCCCATCGCCAACGAAGGACATTATAATGCTAGGGGCCTCCTTTATAAACACAAACCGAATTTTCCTTCATTTAGGATATATATACTTTTTCAGTAGGTTAAGTCGTACATTTATTTGGGAATTTTTGTGTCCTAGTGCGGCGCGTTATGTTATCACACGCCGAGCTTCTGGATGCTCGCCTCGGTGAGTTATCATCACCAAACTCCGGTCTTCAACTCTACTGTAAGCAGGTGTAATTTCTAATCTCACACTTTAACGATCAAAAGTTTTTTTTTTCTTGAATTTATTGAATTCGATTTTTGTGAAATTATTTGATAAGCTTCAGTATCAGTGTGACTATGCATAATATGACGGTATATACAGTATAACGTAATTGATTTGCCAAAATTATACAGATAATGGTTAGTTGGGCTATGCTGTGTATAGCACTGAAACTCTGTTATATCCTTTTAGAAGAACAGGTGCGGAAAACTTTATTTGGGAAATTTTGGTGTAAATTTGTAACTGACGTAGGCCTAAATGTACTGATTTGTTTATATTTAAGGTGCTGAAAGCTAAGAAATACAAATAATTTCTGTTATATCCTGCAGGGATGAAAGATGCCGCTGCAGAGCTTCTGGGACACAGGGAACCACTTAAATGTATTTTGGGGGCAGGAGGACCGGATCCCGGGCATCCTGGTGATCTAGCCGCGGGTCCCGACGTTGTTGAAGGGGCGACTCTTCTTCCCGGAGACGATATCAGCACCACTGGATCAAACCCATCTAGTATGCAGGTTAATTCAAAAGAGCAGGAGAAACAACAACAACATCAGAACCCCAACCAGTCTGGTGGACAACCGAACCAGCAAAAACAAAAGAGGCACCGGACCCGTTTCACTCCGGCCCAATTAAACGAACTGGAGAGAAGCTTCGCGAAAACCCATTACCCAGATATTTTCATGAGAGAAGAGTTGGCACTAAGAATTGGTCTTACTGAGTCACGTGTGCAGGTAAGTAAATACTTGAATACTGTACTATAAATGTGGGATGAGAATTTTCTAACTGCATTTGAGGGCTATTGAGGAAATTAAAACAAATTGTTAGAATTTTATAGATGCCGAGAATTATGTTTTATGTTAAAAAAAAGACTACGCACTTATTCTGTGACTGCTCGCTGTAAGATTTGTCAGAATAAAGGTAAATAATGGGAATTTATGCCATTTACTTTTGTAATAACGTAGCAGGTAAACGGGAGCAATAAAATATATTATATGTACTATTGATTTTTATTCACTATTAATTGTTATGAAATGATGAGCAATTTAGTATATATAGGCCTTGTGTTTGCACAGTTAACGCTGTTCGCAAATGTTGCTAGTTAATATATATATATATATAGATTTATAAATTGTAATAGTAAGTTTAAATTTATTCTCGTGAAAATAAAAAGGAAAATCCTTCATATGCATTTTTGAGATTATGTTACAGATAAATTTTATATGTGCAAAATCTTAGTTTTGCGGTTGTGTAATTGTGTAATAATTATGGAAGAACTGCACGCAGTATTGCTCGGATTTGCTTTAATACTGAATGAATCAATAAGAAACAGAAGTGATATTATTCCAAAATACAGACAATTATTATTGGCATGTAAACTGGGAATCAAATATATGCTGTAAGAATTGTTGTAGGCTTATGCGATGAAACTACGTAATACGGTTTAGATTTATTTTGCTCCGATTGAAGCTAAAATTGTACATTAATGATAAAACTTAAGATTAGCAAAATTTGAACTTTTGGAATTTTATGATTATTGAACAGTTATTTTCATTTAAATATAAAAACTACACAAGAAAATGTTCATGTGTTCTCAGTGTTCTGTGAAAATATATTCATACAAACGTACTTTCGCTGATAAAAATATTTTTGGCAGCGAAATCACGTTAGAATTTCCTAATTTAACTATATACAGGCTAATAAAGATATTATAAAATGTGACAACAAATACGTAAAGCAATGTATCATGTTCTAAGGCGGCTGTTTACGAGGAGCTCATAGATGTGTAGGAAAATAATCACGGGTACATTTCTGCTTAGTTATAATTGGAAATCAGTTTTCGTTTTAATAACAACACACGTCATTTTAGCGTAATAAACAATTAAACCTTTGAATCCCGTTATTACTTTTTTCTGTTTCGTTTACAGAAAAGGCAGTGTTTTGACTCATATTTTACTCTTGCAAGTACCGCCCGAGTGGTCTCCTGAGTCAGCTATGTTCTCTTTAAGACGATCTATGGACTGTCAGGTCTTAATAGAGAACAAGATGACAGCATATAGTTTTTTAATGGAATGAGAAATTGTATTTTCTTTGCTTCCAAGTGTAATGAATTTGGTTCTGAATTTCACGGCTGGTTGCACGGAATGATCCCAAGATCCCGAGATCAAGGCGCCGTCGCCAGTTCCTTGCTAAATTCTCACATTAATCATCGACTGCAGTTGTTTGTGATCTTTATAAACTTCCACGGTCGCCATTGAATTAGAAAGTTACACAGTGATTTTAGTAATGTATATTCCACTGTTTTTTTTTCTTCAAACATACCCTTCAAAGAACTATTAAAAAGAACGTGTAGGTCGACTTACTACCACTACTACTAGCCTACTACTACCACGAGGGTTGCTAACTACTACTACTACTACTACTATATAATAATAATAATAATAATAATAATAATAATAATACGTTTCTGTTAGTGAGACTTGCCAAGAGACATGTTTTGAATTCTACTTGTTTACGTATTATAATTATTGTTGGTCTTGTTAAGCTAATTTCATTATTTTTGTTTTTTTTTATTTCCCACTGAAGGTGTGGTTTCAGAACAGACGTGCCAAGTGGAAGAAACGCAAGAAGACAACTAATGTTTTCCGTGCACCCGGCACGTTGCTGCCCACCCACGGCCTGCCACAGTTCCCTTCTGCAGCGGCTGCCGCAGCGGCTGCCATGGGGGATAGTCTGTGCTCATTTCACGCCAACGATACGCGCTGGGCCACGGCTGGGATGCCCGGTGTGTCTCAGCTGCAGCTGCCACCTGCGCTGGGCAGGCAGCAAGCGATGGCCCAGTCTCTGTCCCAGTGCAGCCTTGGAGCTGGGCCTTCTCCCAACACCATGAGCTTGTCCAACAGCCTGGCGTCTAATGGAACCAATCTACAGTCTCACCTCTATCAGCCCACGTTCCCTGGTATGGTACCAGGCTCACTTCCCGGGCCAAATAACGTAAACGGCTCATCCCAGCTCTGCAGCTCTCCGGACAACGACATCTGGAGGGGAACCAGCATCGCTTCCCTTCGCCGTAAAGCGCTTGAACACACAGTCTCTATGAGTTTCACTTAATTTTACCACTAGAGTGGCCATATTTACTTACTTAGCCATGTATTTAATTGTATATTTATTTATTTAGTTTTTTATTTCCGTCTGTTCTTTAAACCCCTGTTATCTTGTAAAGTGAACTCCCTTGTAGATGCTTACAGTTATCATTGGTTATATGTTGAGAGAATTAAAATAAAAGGTACATTTCTTTAAAATGGAGCTATAAAATGTTATCATTCAAATAGTGTGGAAACTGGAAAGATTCCATATTAATTTAACTTTTGCATTTTAATTACAATAAATTTGTTTTGCTATATTCATTTAATTTAAAGTTTACGATTGCATTTCTTTATTTATTAAATAGGACCCAATTACACATAAACCATGCAATTTGTCTATCGTTACTCAGAATGTTATCCAAGTACAAAACAAAAGAATAATTAATTATCATTCCCTTGTCAGATGTTAAGACAAATAATATGTCATTTTCATTGAATCATGGCCTTAATTTATGTATTATGTTATTAATATTTTATTGACATTTTTACGCAATGTTCAGTACATTACTGCAGTATGTAAATGTCACCTGTATTCTGTGCATCTGCATCTAAAGGCATAGGCAGTTGGTACTTATAATACTGGAAATGGTAGACTACAGTTAGATAAGAAACATCCTATTTTAATACTGCATAAAGTAATCAAAGAACAGGGACATGCATACGTTCACTACTTATCAGTGGGATAAGTTTGCACTTACTGGCCAAAAACAAAAAAGAGATATATTATTACAAATAAAATGAGAATATAACCCCTGGGGAAGGATCGTTCAGCTTTTTTTGTAGGTGAAGTGTTCCCTTTATCTTCTGGTCGATTTGTGATCTGTTTAAGGTCTGTTTGTGCTTTGTTATTGATACTGGGTTTCTAAGATGTTCAGTCTAACACCAAACACAGTTTTGTTTCCTGGAAGGTTTATATCACTTTAATGTAAATTGATAAATAAAATAATTTTCAGTATTTCATATTGTTACGGCTTTTTGTCTTGACTGGTTCTTGTTTGCACACCACATAAATGTATACATATGCTACCAGAACTGACATGGCATTTTTTAAAGAATCAACTATAAAATGATGCTAAATCATTATTTGTTACAATATAACCTAGACTGATTTATGGTGGGGGCACAAATAAAAACTCTCCTGTCCTCTGTGCATAAAAGTGGCTGGTGTCTCACACGCGTGATGTTATTGCTTCACGGCTTTGGAAGCTAAATATAATCATGTTTGTATTCAGTCTAGGAAACATCAATTCATTTTTTTTAAACTATTCCTTTTCTCAAGTTGTCTTACAAGATATGCTTACAAATAACATCCATTTAATATTTTATTGACAAAATATATTTATATTTATTAACCTAAATAGCATCTCCTTGTATTTCTTAATACTAAGAATAATAGTATTAAGATTAATACTTAAGTTATTGCTCAATTGAACCATACCTACAGTATGTGTTACTGTTAGTAACATTTATAAATGATACAAAGCTTAACTGGTAACAGATTTTATTCTTTAACAAAAGCTACACAACACAAAAGAATATCAGTTAATCTCTGGTTTTTAACCTTTCAGGGCTTTTATAAAATGTTTTGACCATGTACTTATATCCTTAAGTAAAGCACTTAACCTCCATAGATTAAAAGCTTCTAGCAAGAAAGAAATAATGTAATTATAAATAACTCATTCTATGAAAATGGATATATTAAGACAGTTAAATTAAGGGGAAGCAAGTAACATGTCTTGGTGTTCTAATTACATCAGAAAAGCTTTTTAAATAAGTGTGAAACTGAAT